>JARJHM010000861.1:0-124144 GCA_033356055.1 Carex pumila
GTCCATAAATCAGCGCTGCAATTCAGGACCCATGATGCCTACCAGGAGACTTTGTACATCAAGCTCGTCATCTTTATGCTTGGTGTACAGAGCGACATCCTCTGCTTTGCCATCTGCTTTAGGCTCAACAGGGACAGGTGAGTTTAAGACATACTCTTTCTTTTCACATCTTAGTACAATGGTGAGAGTACGGAACCAATCAGTGAAATTGGATCCGTCCTCTTTCAGTGTTTATTTCTCGAGCAGGGAGCGTAGAGAGAAGGATGTTTCTTTAGCCATATTACTACAATGTTAAATGTAAAGATTTTAGCTTTGTTCATGTAATGTTTTATTCTAATAATAAAACTCCCACTACAAATTTGTTCTATTTCCGTTTTGCAGTAGGACCAAGATCCCTATTTTTACTAATAACCAAGGCAGTGTATGCATATCTTGTCTATCAGTTATCTTAGGTAAGCAAACTTGCTAATCACATCTCTTTGTGATTCTTGGTTTCGTTAAAACATCACGTGTATTTAACAAAGACTTTGCCCCAAGCCCAAAACTGTTTTGGAAATCATTGGTAAGTAACCTCACTCTATTTGGTTTGATATGTCGGACATAACCCTCGACCACCAAAGGTAAAAGGTGATGTCTACTGAGTAGTTTAATCATCAACCAATGAACAATGGTTTGAGGAGGATAGAGTGGGAAGGGCATACTACTTAATATTTAATGGGTTGGTGTTGATGCTTAACAGTGCCAGCAATCTCTAAAAGAGATATGTCAGAAAGAATGAATAATGTGATTTTTATTCGTATCTAAAGAGACATCTTTCATATGCTTCATTAAGCAGTCGTGGAAAGGAAGTCTAGAAAGAATACCGAATATGATCTCCATTACTTTCTATTCTTAACAGTATCTCTTTCATATGTTTAGCTTTGTTAAGCAGTCAGTTCTTGTAACTGACTTTAGACATTCTTACGGACACGTGAAAGTCGTCTGCCAGAAAGACAACGATGAGTTCCTTCACAAATCTTTCTTTGACATCACGTTCTTTCACGGTTCCATGTAAGCGATAAATCTAATTTATTCAATTCATATCAAAGCAGTAAATCTAATTTACTTATATACAGGACCAAGTCAGGTATATTTGTTTATCAGTTCCTAATTCTTTATTTTGCAGCTATGCTCAGTTCTTTATTCTATACCGTTTAAAGCATATAAACAGTTTACATGTTTTTAAAACAGATATTCTTTTCGGTCCATAAAGCAATTTGGTAACGTGACAAAGTTTCTTTTCGGCCAGCCATTAGGACATGTAAAAGGGGCTCCCAGGAAAGATTGGGGTCACAATGACCGCTTAGACTCAATCTTTCCTAGACAGAACCATCTCTTTTACGGTGTGGAAATGACAGTTCTTACTAAGGTACTTTATTGCTTCATCACATTCTTCGATGAACTTTATTTTCCGAAGGTTTTCGAAAAGGCGAAAGATTTACACTAAATTTTGTCATTTCAAAAGCGTTAAAGCAATTTGGTAACGTGACAAAGTTCCTTTTCGGCTAGCCATTAGGACGTGTAAAAGGGGCTCCCAGGAAAGATCGGGGTCACAAGGACCGCTTAGACTCAATCTTTCCTAGACAGAACCATCTCTTTTACGATGTGGAAATGACAGCTTTTACTAAGGTACTTTATTGCTTCATCACATTCTTCGATGAACTTTAACGCGATCAAAAATTTTTGAAAATGAAAATATAAAGAAAGCATAAAGAAAGCGTAAATCTAATTTAACTTTCTTAGTCGGAAAAACCAAACCAAGAAAATCTCATTTCTAATCGGTTTTGGACTTGTGCTGCAAATGTAAGAATTTAAACCGATACGCGGTACATGCACCTTATTTGCATAAGTTATAACTTTTAGAAAATCAATCAGCGGGAGAGCCTTGAGCTCTGATACCACTGTTGGGGTTTTGACGGTTCAAACCCATTAGTTTAGCTTAACAGCGGAAGTGTGTAAAACAAAAATTTTACGGTTAAGTTAAGCTAAAAATTAAACGAGGTATGTCAGGAAACCTTCCAAGGCGGTCCACCTTCAGTATTCCTTCGGCATCAAAATCTCATTTAATTTATTTACAGATCTACTCCATAATTGATTTTCTAAAGCATTAAAATCTATTTACAAATTAAATAGATTAATATAACAATTTATACCTTGATTCCAAATCTCAATTGGAGTGCAGATTAAGCGAGAAGAGCTACACCAAGGAAGGAATCGACTCGGAGTATCACATGTGTAATACCTCTATTGGTTATCCACCAGGACTAACCGGAGAGCGATTTATTTCTTTTGCCAGAAATACCGTAAACCGCGGAATTCTACAAAAACACTATTCACCGAAACCGTAACCGAGAAAGAGAGAAAATAGAAACTCGAATCGATCAGACATATCAGATACGATATATGTGAATTAGTAATCTCTCTTCATGGCACCATCTATTTATAGGCAAATATCATGGCAATGGAAATTACCATTTTACCCTTAGTATGGCGGTTATGAGAAAAGGTCGGCAAAACAAAATCAAATGCCATTTTGCAACTATGGCCGACAGGCATTCATTTTATTTGATTTATATTGTATTTATTTTTTCCTTTGCCGACATGATATACATATTGAATGTATATATATATATATATATATCTTTGATTTTGCCATTTGATTTTCGAATTTGAGTTTAATTAAGGTTTCAATTTATAATGATTGTTTAGCTCAAAATTCAAATCCTTAATTAATATCAAAATCCAAATCAAATATATATAATTGTTCTAAACAATTATATTGTCTCACGGTTCGGTTTCGGTTGTTGTTCGGTAACTTTTATACAACGTACCATGTATGCTTATAAATTAACCGTTGTTTCTGCTTGTCATTTTATATGACATTTATAATTTAATTATATCACGTATAATTAATTATAACCATCTTAATATTAATTATAATCAATTTATAATTAATCAGTAAGATTCTCCGAGTAGCTCCTATATGGTGTGACCCAATAGGATCTGTGTTATGTTGGTAAATAGAGTTAAAACTGTTTTAACTTCTATAATCATGAGAGGCATCTGGCAGAATACATCATGACCATCCAATTACACAGATGATACTGTACTGTACAATATCACGATCCAGTAAACAATTTACTTGTATCAGTTCTTTTGTCACATAGCTATCAGATCAGTTTCAAGGTAGATGTGTGTCATCCTTGTTAACTGTATCTTTTTCTTGATCTTGAGTAGATTATCAAATATAATTACTCTTGTAATTATACCGCATGCAGATAATCTAACTCTACCAAGGGGCCCAGTGATGCTATAGCTCTTACAGAGATACGAGGGACAAATAGTATTCTTGGCAGACTATCATTTCCTCAACTAAGCTATATATATGGAAATGCTACCGTTATGGCTGCTTTTTACGGACAGCGTTAGATAACACTTACTCATATATATTTCTTAATGGGAACGATAAATACCTCATACTGTAGAACTTTGACACTTAATGAAAACATTAATGACACAAACACAATTCTATTCAATATTTCATTCGGGGTCTATCAAATAACATGTTCCTAGAACACGTATCTATGTGATTAAAATGACATCTCGTGTCAGGTGGTTTGTAAAACTTAACCATCTTTTAATCCACATACTAATCTTATAGCGGCAATTAGTGTTCCTGCTAATTACCTTGGTCAGTGACCTTTTAAGAGTATATATCATCTATATTATGGAGTTTCACAATTTCAGTCATGAACTCGAAATGATCCACAAATACAATAATACCCAAGGTAACAAAATGATATATAAATAAACATTCAATTCATGAACAAAGCTTTATGATTAATTTATCGTATTATTGACTTCTAGATTATTACAAACTAAGATAGTGCTACTAAACTTTTTTCCACCTCAGGTATATCAAAATTTTCACTAATTTGATTGTGTTGCTGTTGCTGTTGCTGTTCAATCAGCTTGTCATATATCCACGACGGATAGTATACCCGGCTCAGCCTATCCATATTGGGATCAGCATTTCTTCGACCACCAACCATTTCCATGAGAAGCATTCCAAAACTGTAAACATCAGACTTGTGGGATACAGCACCAAAGCTCCTGGATATTAATTCAGGAGCCATGTAACCAATAGTTCCTCTTGTGGCACTTATGGACACCAGGCTGTGCTCCTTAGGGTACAGCTTAATTTGCCAGACCAAAATCGGAAATTTTCGGGTTGAAATTCACATCAAGCAAGATGTTGTTTGGCTTGATATCAAAATGCAAAATTTGCATGTCACAGCCTTGGTGCAGATACTCGATACTGCGTGCAATGCCCAAGGCTATTTCATTGAGCTTTGGGAGGGTAAAAGTGCGGGCGCCAATTTTATTACCTCTAGCAGTGAAAATGTATTTGTCAAGAGATCCATTGAGCATATACTCATAGATGAGTGCCCTTTTTGATCCTTCGGAGCAAAACCCGACAAGCCTTACCACATTGAAGTGATGGATTGTACCGAGAGTAGAGACCTCATTGATGAAATCATCACCATTGCAACTCGAGTTGCCTAGCATCTTCACCCCTACAAGAATACCTCCAGGAAGCACGCCTTTAAATACAGAGCCAAATCCACCTTGCCCAAGTTTTTGTCTGAAATTTCCTGTGATTCTGATGAGGTCAGTATATGCGTACCTTGTTGGCACCAGGCTTTGTTAGTTTTGAAGGAATTTCTCTACATTGTCAGTTGTGGGTGTGTTTGATATTTAAGCAGAAGGTAGAGTAGGAACACCAAAATAGTAGGCGGCATGAGAATAATTCTTATAATAAGCATCCTTTCTGCAATTGACATCATACCATACTCTTAATCAGATCAAAACATTTACAAAAGAAAAAAGTGAAAATTGATATTAATTGTAAACAAGGGACACGCCTAGCAATATCTCTCCAATAAATTTTGCAAACAACCGAATGTAATCAATCCATGACATGGGCTTTGGACCGGTGTAAAAAAGTGAAAATTCTTGCTGGAGCATGTGGAAACCATCGCTTGCATTGTTACCTGGCACAGCACCCCCAAAAGGAAACATGGCAAGATAGGAACACGACGGCTGGAGGTAGCTCACCAGGTAAGTGTCGAATCCACCTACTAGGTAAACAAACGAGTCGTTTGTACTCATGCAGCTAACTGGACTATAATTGGAATTATTTGAAATTGTTTTGCTGCACTTCACTAATGATCCCCACGACATTACCGAGTAGGTTCCATTCAACATTGAAAAAGATGGTGATACTGTCGGAACAGTGCAACTGCCTTGGAGAAATCTTTCACTCACGACATTGATATAGTGCTGATCTATTTTAGTAACGACATACTTGTCTGGTTGAAAGATTTGAAGAATAGTTATGTTCCCTTGGCAGTTTAGCTCGTATTCAGGATCAGTCATGCATTGTGATGCATGGGATTTCAGGTAGAATGGGTGCTTTATTTGCAGATTTCCACATGAAGATTGGGGGCATTTACGGTTTATCCATGGGAGACATGAGGTTTGTTCAATTAGGGATAGAAGAAGCCATGCCCATGAGAGAAGGAAAAGAGAAGAAGATCGAGGTCGCATCTGGAAGGCTAGAGACCAAAATAAATTAGAAAGCACGAGGTAAACTAGTTCTATATATGTGTGTGTGTGTGTGTGTGTGTCGATCGATCGACGTCCCCTTCTTTAATTCCCTCGTGTCATAAAGTAATATATTCTCTACTCTAATTTATCCGTTCTTTCAAACCACACCATACTTGTAATAATTCCTCTAATTGTAATTAACATTTGTTCCCATTAGCAAGAAAGAAAGAAAAACTGTCTGAAATAATAAAACAAATATTAGATCAGCATGCAATATCCGCGTCAGTTCGTCACCATATATACCATCGATTTTTTTAATGGCTTTCAATCAGTGCCGTTATAATTAACCTTGACATCTCGATCTGACTTGTAACTTGTAAGCAGTGATTCCTTTTGAATTCAACTTTTGTCTCCTTCAGATTTTTGGGAAACATGATAATTTATTTGTTTACCCCCCTGCTCCCTAAAAAAAAAATGCAATGACAAACTTCTTTTGGGATGCAACATTTTAAGAATTTTACTACGGTCCATCGTATCTGTTGATTAATTGTTCATATTTAAAATAAAACAATAATTTGATAAAAAAAATGAATTAAAAACTTGTAAAATGAGATATTAATAACATAGGCATTTCAGAATTACATGATAGAATTAATAAATCATGAAGTGTTTTGCAATTAAAAACACATAATCCAGAATCCATAAATCTAAAATAAAATAGTAAAGGAATTTAAACCTTACAGTTCTAAATTGAAGATATATTTAAGCGGAAACGTTAATACTGATCTTCAATGATTTTTCTCATATCTGATGATGGAGACCTTCAGCGTTTTCTTTACTTCTCTTTTTCAAAATAAAATTGGACGAAAACTTTTCAGAAGGAGATCCGTTAAAAACAACAAGTCTTAAAACGTTTTCAAATAATCAGTGGGGAGGAAAAACATTTCTAGAATAGAATCTGTTCAAATAGAGAAAAGATTTTTTTTATATTATCTGAGGCAACCTTTGGAACCACTATATTTATTAATAATAATTCAAATTTTTCCATCAAAAATTCAGATGTTTTTTCATTAATATCTTTAAATAAAATTGGTACACAATAATAACATAAGTCACATAATAAAATAAAACTAACATTACATTCACGGTCTCTAACTACTATTATTACGGATTTTTTTTATTTGTGTAAAGGTTGAAAATTTAGTCGTCTAACTATTTAATATTCATAAAGAATTTTTTCCTTTGAATTTCAAATTTATGACCTCCCATACCTTACGGATCTTAAAATGGGCGTTACAGTTAATTTATTTTCCAAGGTATATAATCGAGTTTTGTCTTCTCTTTTATCTTTTAAAGAGATGATCAATTATGGCAGGCAGGCTATACGTTTTTCTGTATATTTAAATAAAATAAAACTAGTCCATTTCAAGGATAATAACTGATCTATGCTATTTTTTAAATGTATCTAATTGGTGGTTTTCTTTTCTCTAGAGAAAAGTATGTCAGGCAAAAACTTTCTATTGTTCCTATGCTTGGTAGTCACTAACAAACTTTTCAAAAAAAAAAAAGTCACCAAATTAAAATATAAGTCAATTATGATAACTCCTTATCTTAGCTTCTTTTTTTTTCTTTTTCAATGTACGCGGCAATTGCTGTATCTCAAAATTCGGGTTTTGAAGACTTCTGATACCACCACCAACCATCAATCGTTGTATTTGGTCCCTAGGAAACTTCATGGCAATTAATGCTTATCCAATCCTTATTGACAGTATGAACGATTTGACATCTCTCAACTAATAGAAATATTTTATTGGAAGTGGACAGTGTCAAACTGTCAATGATACTTATGCTTTGTCCTTTTTTTTTACATTTTCAGCTGAGAATGAAATAGGCACCATTAATGCGATATAAGTAGTTTCTAAAACAGGAGCGCTATAGTATTTTCGGATCTTAATGCTATGCTATAAGATAGAAGTGTGTTATTTCAGTTATGATCATTATATCGATAATAGCGATTCTCTATCTGCGCTACATGCTGTGTTCCATAAGTTTTATATAAAAACTCAAATTGAAAATTAATTTTAAAGATCAATTTTTTTCAAGATCCAAATTGATTTTACTTTTAAATAAAAAAGATAGTTTATTATATGATGCTTATGTTGTTTTAATAAAAAAAAAATATAGTTTATGCTATGATGCTTAGGTTATTTTGAATGGAAAAAGAAAGATAGTTTATGATATTATTACAAATATTTTGAATAGCAATTTGGACTTTGTACTGGTTCAATATGAATATTCTAATTCCTTATTCAATTTTGTATTACTTATTACTCTATTAGACTTTAGATAATGTTGATAATTAGTAGAAATATAAAATATATATTTATTTTAAATAAAAAATGTAATGTAGGATAGCTTTCGCTATAATTATGCTATTCGTGATAGTTTTTTTTAAACCTTTTCACTATGACGTGATAATCGTTATTTAAAACCTTGGACATAACTACATAGGAGTATTCTTAAGTTCACCAAGTCCTATGGTGAACTCAAGTCTAAAACTCATCAAATTGGCTTCAAATGACAAATCTGAATTATTGAGAGTCGCCTACCTTACGAGTGATACGTCTACATAAGAAAATTTTAAACATTCGAATTAATTTAGTATAAAGTCAAGCAGTCAAAATTGGAAGGTTAATAAATTAATTTTATTGCATTCATTTTTTGAACATTATTTGACCACTTGACTGTATGCAAAATTAATTTTTTTTTACATGTAGATGATAGGCCTAAATTATATACATATTCGATCTGATTTTTATCACAAAATAACACCAAATATCTTGTATTTTGAATATAAAGTGAATAGAATACACATAGAATCAAGTTACTGCGTTTACTTGGTTTTAACTTGCAAGAAATGAAGAAAAATGAAGAAAAATGTCCACTGCGAACACATAGTTTGCGATATGACCGCAATAAGTACTTAGATGAATTTCTGAACGCACGCCAATTTTAAAAATGTATAATAAGCTATACATCAAAATCCGTGCGGATGCACAGATATCAATGTAGACGCACGGATCTTGATGCAGCCGCACTCTGGTCGCCCAGGAAAAGTCCGAGCCTAGTGCGGATGGGACTGTAGCAGTGCGGACGCACTGTAGCACTAGCGGATGGTACTGTAGCAATGCGGATGCCAGTGCGGACGCACTGTAGTAGTCAGCCGAAAATAGAGTCTGAACTTAAAATGGTCATAACTTTTGACTCGTAATTCCGATTTAGGATTGCGACCACTTTTTGGAAAGCTAGTAAGAAGATCTACAACATGAGGAATTAAAAAAGAAATTTTGGAGTCGGTATGATGCACTAATCTCGCAGACAGTCAGAAATACACGTTTTCAACACGGTTTTTATTTTTGGTACATTATGGACACGTTTTTACAGTAAAACATGGACAATGCATCATGGGAAACAATCCAAATATAACACCCACTAACTCCACTTCGTAGGCTCTTAATTAGGCATGATCCTTGGCTATAAAAGAGGGGGTTTATTCCAATGAACAAGACATTCATCCATTCTCATCTCTCTATCTCTTCCCATCCATCATCTCTATCCATCATCCATTATCTCATTCTCTCTCTCCACACACAATATTTAGCGATAAATTCTGAAGTAAGGAAAGCTTTCAAGCAAGGAGAAGGGTTTCCTGAGCAAGATTTGGTAAGATAGAGGTTCTTGATTCAATAAAGGGTGTAATCATTTTTTTTATTTCATTTCTTCTTACTTTTGCCAATTTTTGTAATGGATCTCTCCATGAGGGAGTAGATTTCTCTCTAGGGGTTTAGGTCAATGCATGAACTTGTTTAATTCTATTTTATTCGGTTATTTGTTTTTATTATGATTGTTTTATGGAATTTGATTGTTAATTTATGTGATTTAATCATTTGTATTAATTACATAGTTAGTACTTGAATTGTAGTATTCTGTTTTGGATTCGAAAGAACCCAAAATTGACTGTGATCAATAGGATAGTACCAAATTATGAATGCAAATACCCTAGATTTAGATTAAGATTGTGACCAATTTAATCTAAGCTGGAACTATAGAAATTAAGGTTAGAAACTTGGTGAATGACCTAACCGTGAAGCCAAACCCTAATTAGGACATCTCAATTCAAATCGGGTATTGGTATAATGGACTTAGTTGCGAAGTACCAATATTTGAGGAGATGAGAGACTAACAAGAGCTTATAAGTCTAGGTAGCTAGGGTGGGGGACTTAATTGAGAAGTTCGAGTTACCTAAGCACGTTATTAATTTACGAAAGTAACTCTTAATAACATATTAGGTTAGAAATCTCGTCAAATCATACATGAATTCAAACAAATACCGAGTAAATAGAGTTAGCAAGGGATTGTAAACCAAAGACCCCTAGATCTTTAAATATTGAAAGCAAATCAATTTCTTTCTTTTACTTTTATTTACAATTATTGTTTCAAACTCCTTTCTATTCGGGTATTGAACCCAAATTTAGGAATTATTAGAACAACCCCCCCCCCAATTTACTTTTATTGCACTTTACTTTGTTTTATTTTCTGAAATGTATTACTAAAGTTTAAACTAAGTTTTTATCATACTCCCTGTGGTTCGACACTTCAAATACTACTTTGATAGAATTGTGCACTTGCAATTTAACTCAAACGTGTGTTAAAGGTTTAAAAAGTACATCTTATTGTACTGAAATTTTGTGCATACGCTTTTGCTCGCATCAGTAGACGCATCACTTGTAAGGTAGGCAAGTTTCAATTGTTCGAATTCGTCATTGAAAGCCGGATTTATGGGTTTTAGACTTGAGTTCACCAAAAGAGTTGGTGAACAGAACACCCTAGTTCTACTCAGTATATAGCTAGTTAGATTATTTAGTCTAGATTGAAATATGACACATTGATACTCTCTCTCAACAATTCTTGTTGGGTTTCGAAGGTGTCAAAATCGGTTTAGGCTTAAGCTGCAGAAAAACCGTAAAACAAAAATTTTACTTCTAACTTAAGCTAAGGATTAAACGGGGTATGTTAGAAAACTTTCCAAGGCGATCCACCTTCAATATTTCTTTGGTATCAAAACCCAATTTAATCATTTTTCAGATCTACTTCTTAATTGATTTCTAAAACATTAAATATATTTACCAATTAAATAGATTAATATAACATATTATACCTTGTTTCCAAATTTCAATTGGAATGCAGGTGACCGAGAAGAATGGCTCTACGGATTGACTCGCCTTGAAGTATCAGACGTCTGATACCTATATCGGTTATCCACTAGGACTAACCAGAGAGCGATTTATTTCTTTTGCCAGAAATACCATAAACCGTGAAATTTTATAAAAACACTATTCATCGAGAAAAGACAAAATAGTATTAGTCATGATCCGCTAGATGTTAATGATTGTCACAAGCATATGAGTGATATGCACCGCTAGCTTCGTAAGAACACTATTCACCAATCTCGTGAACTCTAAACAACCGAGAGAAAGAAAATAGATTAACGAACTGATCAGACAATTCAATAACACATGAATTAGTAAGTTTATCTCTCACCCTCACCCCTCTATTTATAGGTATTTGAGGAGGTTCGGCTAATGACCAAAATACCCCCACAATTCAGCCTAATTACAAGAATGCCATTAGATGGAGGTTTTGAGAGGAGAAGGCAAAATTGGATTTTTGCACTTTGGCCCAAAATTCAATTGAATTGTTTTGGGCTTTTCGATTTGGGCTTTTAATTCTAATTAAGGCTTTAATGCTAATGGACTTTCGGCCCATAATTTAAATCCATAATTAACAATTAAAATCCAAATCAAATATATATAATTGTCATGTACAATTATATTTCTTTCGGTTGTTGTTTCGGTAACTTTTATACAACGTAATGTGTACGTTTATAAATTAACATTTTATTTTGCTTGTCATTTTTACATGACATTTATAATTTAATTATATCACGTATAATTAATTATAACTATCTTATTATTTCATAATTAATTTATAATTAATCAATAAGATTCTCCGATTAGCTCCTATACGGTGTGACCCAATAGGATCTGTGTTATGTTGGTAAATAGAATTAAAATTGTTTTAACTTCTATAATCATAAGAGGCATCTAACATATGTACTATGACTAACCAATTAGATAGATGATGATGTACTGTACAATATCACGATCCAGTAAACTATTTACTTGTGTCAGTTCTTCTGTCTCATAGCTATCAGATCAGTTTTAAAGTAGGTGTGTGCCATCCTTGCTAACTTAATATTTTGTTGATCTTGAGCAGATTATCAAATATGATTACTCTTGTAATCATATCACTAGCAAATAATCTTACTCTACTAAAAGGTCCAGTGATGCTATAACTCGTATAGAGATACGAGGGACAATAGTACTTTTAGCAAACCATCATTTCCTCAGCTAAGCTTTGTATACGGAAGTGCTACCATTATAACTGTTTTTTATGGACAACATTAGATAACACTCACACCTATACATCTCTCAGTAGGAATGATGAATACATCATACTGTAGAACTTAACACTGAATGAAAACAATAATGACATGAATACAATTCTATTTAATGTTTCATTCAGGATCTGTCAAATACCATGTTCTTGGAACATGTACCTATGTGATTAAAATGACATCTCTTGTCAAATGGTTTGTAAAACTTGACCATCTTTTAATCCACATATTAACCTTGTAACGGTTAATTAGTGTTCATGTTAATTACCTCGGTTAGAGACTTTTAAGAATATATATCATCTGTATTATAGAGTTTTACAATTCCAGTCATGAACTCAAAATATATATGATAAAAATGTCGTATTATTGACTTCTAGATTGTTACATACTAACAATTCTTACATTTGAGGATTGGGGTTAATAAAGCTGCAAACGAACCAAACCAAATCGAACTTACCTCAGTATGAGTTTGAATAAGATTTGAACTGAACTAGTTTGATATGTTTCAGAATGAGATAATTTTGAATCTAATTAATTATAAACTACAACTTTTTTGAAACTATGTCAATCGAATTACGAATTATAAATTTTTTTAGCAGCCCTAGTTATACCGATAGTTTATGCATTAGTTTTCTTTGCGCGAAATAAAATTCACACGGTTTCCTTCTACCTTTTACAAATTTACACTGATGGATTATGGGTCAGCTCAAGATTCCCTTATCTTTTACGTTGCTGGATTGTTTAAAATCACAAGATGGACTTAGACAAATAGAACTTATTCAATTGTTAATTTGTTACGCTGTTGAAATATTTTCCTATTATAAGTTAACATTATATTAACAATTTTAAGCTCTGATATAAGTTTGGTTCCTTCATTATTAAAGATTTATGGTTGAATCCATTAGTTGCATTATTTGAGGTTTGAATCTAAATAGTTCGCGAATTAATTTCAAACGAATTATATAGATTAAAACCGAACTGATTTGATTTGTTTCAAAATAAACTAATTTTAAATCGAATTAATTGTGCACTTTTTTTTAAATCGAACTCAAATCAAATCATAAACTACGAACTTTTTGTGCAACCCTCGGGATTATCTATTATAGACATAGGCTTTTATAGTAGAAGTGTTTTGGATTCGTTATAGCAAAGTCTCTATTTCTTTATCTAAAAAAGATTAGTTAAATACACAAGCAATTCGTTCCCAAATCATGAGCCCACCAACCAAATTCATGAAGCCTGTTTAACTGGGATATAATAGAGGAATTAGACGGAATTGGCGTTCAATTCCAGCCAAACAGACATAAATTGAGTTGGAATTAAAAGAGTAGAATAGAGTAGAATAGAGGAATTAGGAATTAGACTTGGAAAAGGAACGCCAACAATCATTTTTATCCCTTCTTTTGCTTACGTGGCAATTTCATCTTCATTTAATATCCGTCCATTCTCTTCTCACTATTTACTCCGGCCTTTATTTTCGACAATCCATCGAGAGATTCGCGAAACTATGTGTACAAAATCGATAGACACGAATTTCTCTTTTAAATGAGATAGTTGTTGTTCCATCTTTCTTTCTCTTTTAACTGTTGGGTATTAGACTGGAAGTGAACGATAGAAAGGTTATCAATATATATTCTAGGATGATCATTCAAATTACTCTCGCGAAAATGGTTCCAATTCCAACACAACATCTTAGTACATACTAGATGGTTATTCATAAAATTACTGCTAGTTTTTGTGCAGTGGCTTTCATATAATGTTCTTAATTTCCAACAATATTATGGTACAAAATTAAGTTAGAGACAATTTAATCCCGCAATTCCCACAATTTAATAGCATTTATAAATAACGCGCAATTCTCACAATTCGTGAAATTCGACCAATTCAAGCAATTCAATCAATTCAACTAATTACTCACATTTAACCCTAAACATCAAATCGAATCACATTCAACAATTTAATCACATTTAACCTAAACTCTAATGTCACACCCCGAGGCCCACGAGGCATGACAGATGCTCCTGTCGTAGGCATATGGTTGCCCGTATACCTACTAGGCAATTACGATATGATAGAAAGTAAAACATAACACGCAAACAAAACCAATAAATAACATAAACAGATCACAAATCACAGCTAGTCAGGTTACAGTATACAAAACCCGTATCTCGATGGATACACATCCCAAAATGACATAGAGAATATATATATGTATAACCAAAACATAACTATACACATAATCTCTAATGTCACAATACCAGACAAGCTAGGCAGCGGTGAAACCAGGGCCTATCGACCTCGTGCCTCTCCCGGATCAGCCGAACCAGCACCTGAAAAATTTACCCAAAAGAGGGGATGAGAAATAAATTCTCAGTGCGATAAATTGCCACAAATCGTTCCTGGACTTGCAATCACAGATTATATTCAAAAATAAAACACAAATAAAGCTCCTATCAGTTTATAACCATATATAAACAAAAATGCATAAATCCAACAACATACATCGAAATGAAATCACAATTCAGAATTGTCAAGATGAAATTCAATCACACAATATTTGGTTTAACTCGATTTCAGAATGTCTGGTAGTAACTACAAATGTTCCACCAATCTGGACCCCAATTCGTTCCCTCTCATCTGTAGGGTTACAGACACCTACAGACGGCTGCGCCAAGTAAAACCTTTTCTCATGACACTCATCTGTAGTTACAGGCCTAACCGTTTAATTAAAAGTCTGGTTTCAATTCACATCCAGAAAATCCATATAAAGCAAATTGACCATCCAAATGCATTACCCCCTGGGTAATGCCTCTGATACACAAGTCACATATAACCACAATCATAAAACAAAGTCACTTACCTCTCGTCCCAACCGGTACTGGAAACTGCCGAGGGCCAGACGATTTAAAGCTTTAAAACACTGGGCGTCAAACATCCATGCATAGACTTTGACAAATCCGAATTTACCCCCTGGATAACGTCGCCACGATGGGAGACAATAATACCATATCCACCAACCGATGGTGATATAAATCACGGTGACTTTTAATTCCAAATCAGATCATTCAGATCCATACACAATAATAACCATACCAGCATGCATATCAATCAGATAAAACAATTCGAGTTCCAATTATTTGGGCAATGCAATGCATATGCAACACAATTCGATAATGCAATTTAATGAATAATCAACATGTCAATTGAAACACAGTTTAATTCTGAATATAAAATATCAAACAAGTCCAGAAACCCCGCACCTGTTTAGGACGATCAAGATTCGCCCTTATGTCTCAAACGTCTCGAGAGATTCCGTAAAATCTTGCTCAACCGAGCCTACACTTATGTTAACATATATACTTAATTCAATATTTGTTCGACGATTAATATGCTTACTTGAGTGATATTATTTTCTATATACTTTCCTTAAGATAATCCATTTTGGAATAAATGATCAAGCCTTTCTCAATAAATATTAAGCCTTTCGGAGTCAATATTAGCACTTCATCAAAATATTATGACTTTGTTTAATTATCACCATACACAATAAACCTTTCGGAGACAATAAGCACTTCCTCAAAAATATTATGACTTTGTTTAATTATCACCATACACAATAAATATTAAGCCTTTCGGAGACAATATTAGCACTTCCTCAAAAATATTATGACTTTGTTTTATTATCAAACCCTAATTCCAGAATTTCAAGGTTTTAATCCATTAAACAGGAATCGATAAATTCCACGAGTTATGATTTACTCCATTAAACCCTAATTTCAATTATCAAACCCTAATTCGAGTTTCAAACGAAAATTCGACAAATCGAGAAAATTAGGGTTTCAAGAAGAATTAAGAGAGTTAGAGATATACCAAATTGAGAGTTTGAAAGGATTGATAACTTGGTTCTGATCTCGAATCTCCGGACAGTTCGATCGATCTCGCGGCAATTAAGCTCTACCTTTCTCTCTTTCTTTTCTTTTCCTTGCGCACACACACCCACACTCATGCATACCCGAAATAAAATGGTTTCGGAAGAGAAGGAAAAAGAGTTTTGATAAGTTTTGGTTCTTTTGCAATTAAGCCCCTCCAATTTGCTAATATTACATAGTTGATGAATGTTGCATATAAACCCTCTTATATATTTTTTTTTTATTAGTTAAATTTTTATTATAACGTAACATCTACACTCTAATCGAATCAAAAAAAAGAACTCACTTGTTCAAGCGAGGGAGAAGCTAATCGAGGCATGAGGCAGCGAGGTGCGTGGTGCGAGGCAGAGAAGGGACGGAGATGGCAGTGGCAGCAGTGAAGGGGCGTGGTGCGAGGTAGAGGTGCGTGGTGCGGAGTTAGGGCGGAGGTTAGGGTAGCAATGGCAAGGGTGGCCGACCGACGGACCTAGGGCGGAGGCAGGGCGGGCTAGGTTTTTTTTTCTCTTTTGTTTAGGGCAGGATGAAGGCAGAGAGGGAGAGAGGTCATGGGAGAGGGGGGTATTACATGGGTAGTGGGGCGCCCGTGAAAGGGGCGCTTCGCTAGGGATATAGGCCGCCCATCACAGGGGCGTCTCACTGGGGTTTTTGTGCCGCTTGTGGGAGAGGCGTCTCGCTAGGGTCTGAGGCCCGCCCGTGATGGAGGCGCCTCACTTGAGTTTTGGGTCGCCCCTAACTCAGGCGGTCGGGACATTTTTTTTAAAAAAACTGCACAAAATGGTATTTTTAAAATTAAGTTTTTTTTTTAGGGTATTAATAAAAATGACCGCACTCTGGCACTATATTAAAGACCAAAGGACAATTATACAATTCTGGTTCATGATACACCAGTTTCACTCAATGCACAATGCCCTACCGCCCTAACAGTCATCTCTTAGCTGAATTGGACTCATGCACAGCTGTCCTGAAGCTCCAGGCTACATGCCAAAATAGAAGAATCTCCCTCATGCATGCAGGAGAGGCATGATACTTTTTATACAAGAATCTCAGCCTTTAAATCAATTAAATCAAGGGTTGTCATTATATGCCTTATGGATTGTCAACATGGCTTAAAATAATTGGTTTAGACCTCTGCAAATGATTCCTTGAAGGTTGGAGCTCCAATCTGAACCACTCAAAGCAAATGGATGAAATCAAGGGTGCTAATGATGCCAGCATAGGATATACTCAAACCCTAAACCCTAGAGCCCCATAGGCTATATATAAATGCTAAATGAAGCTCAAAAAGATATATAATAAATATACAAGCCTCAATAGCTATATACACCTACACACACACACATATGCACAAATACTGGTATACCAGCATACCAGTAGCCATTAGAAGCTAGTTCTTCTATTCTTCCTCTGCACTAGATCTAATTCATAGGTAATTAGAGTTCTGAAACAATGTAAGGCCCTTGGAGGTCAAGTTACATGCCTTTCATGGTTGAATAAAGCTTGTTCTTTACTGTTTTGAGTATTTTCTTTGCACTTTCTTCTTCTTTTGTTGTTTCTGTTCTGATGTTTCCTTCTAAAATCACTTAAATATATAAGAAATATATATAAACATTTAAAAATATAAAGTTCTATTGTTTCAATACAAATCTTTTATAAAAAATCACTTTTTAGTCCATTTTCTCTATTTTCTGCCTTTTTCTTCTTCTCTGCCTCCCTTGATCATTTTCACAAATTAATTGAAGGTAAAGATGAGTGTAGTGAGTCACAGGCATATTTGCTCATCTGACCCTTTGATTCTTTTGTAAAAATAATCAAAATAAGGGAGTAAAGTGACTTAAAATAAAAGATAAACACACAAGGGTTGTTTAAAGTGAGCCACAGGCATCCTTTGCAACTCTCAACCCTATGTCCACTTGAGAGAGCCTATTTGTGCTTAAGATCAGAGAAATAACATGATTATACCCTTGAAATGGCTAAATCTTTTATTTTGAAAGATTTAAGTGTAAATAGTGAAAAGCCAAGGGCTTGGATGTAAAAGTGCAGCTGTTATGCTGTCAAAATGACATTTACATCTTTTTCCCAATGAAGCTTTGATGATATTGCTCTTTGAAACCAAGTGAACATGCTCAAAATATGATTTTTAGAAAAGTCAGGGACTTCCCTGCAATTTTCTAAGGTCTGACATGTTTTAAAAATTTTAAAATAACAATTTGATGAGCTTTGAACTCTTTTGATCTTCTTTCTTTGATACTTGTATTTGAAACTGTGGCCATATGCCCTTGAAAACCTGTTTTAACCATTACCATACCCATACCCATGCATATGACACTCTATGATAACCTATGGTATATGACCAAGTTCATGTTCAGTGATACAATGCATAACAAACACCATTATTGCAATGCAATGTATAAAATGTACTCATTTGACCTATGCTGACAGATCAGCCTATTCTGATTAATGAAGGGACTAAACTGCAAAATAAACTTCACCACTGAATAGAGCACAGAAAAACACATAAAATGGACACAAAGTTTGTATTATTTCGGTTTTTATACACAAATATATGGATCTCCAAAGTTCATCTTTTAAAACTAGAAATTCTGTATTTAAAACTGCAAAGTTACCAGTTATGCCCTTCATATTTAAACTTTTTTTTAACTGAGAAATAATGCTCAGATGATCATGAAAATTTGAGTAAAAGTCCTTCATACATGTATCTTAAATTCCATGAGAACAAATCATATTGTTGTACATGAATTTTATGAGAAAATGAATTAAAAAAGTAAATTAAAAATGTTAAGATATACATGATCTTCATGGCATCTTAATCCAAACCCAAATTCATGTAAAATTGAAATCTCTGATATGTCTAAAACCCTCTGAAATGACAAATTTGACATCCTCTGATGCTTAAATCAACTCTTGATGCATTGTACCGGTTATCGATACCAATTCAGTGAATGGTTGATACCTGAGACCTTGAAAACATGTTCAAACTTTGGTTGAATCCCGAATTGACCTTTCTAGAGTCTTTCTTGACTCTATATAAACTCAAAGAATCTAAACCCTGAAGAAAATTACAGTTAAAAAGATCAAATCGATCCAATGCTCAATCGGTACCGAAAGGTACTGTTCATGCTTTCACTGCTGTCCCTGGTGGTTTCCGATGGCCGACAACGCTACTATCGGATTCCTGAAGTCATGGCGATCACAACCATACCTTTGGCCAGCACCGCCGTAACCGGAGATGGCCAGAACCCACTTTGTCAAAGATGAACCCTAGTCCGATAACTGCTAGCACAACTTTCAAAGCATATGCGCGGATCTTGAAAGGAAGTGAAGGATCTAAGAGTCTAAATTCAAACGCCATTCCAACAGTTAACTGACGCATGGATCCCCTCCTGTCAGTTGTTTAATAAATCTAAATGATCTAGCACGAATCCTAAAACCCATTTGATGGAATCCAAAGCTCTGCACACTTATCGAAGGGACAATACATTCATTAATGTCTAAAGCCCAAATCATAGAGTCCATTTGATTAGATCTTGATCTGCACACATCTTAAAGCCCAATGTTCTCAATCCAGTGGCTAGTACACATCTGAAAGGCCTAAAGTCCAAATCCTGAAAGCCCAACACTAATCTCAAAGTCCAGATATGGGCTAAACAAACCCCTTTTATATATAAACCCCTCTTTTTATAAAAAATCAGTAGAAAAACCCTTAGAAATTTACAGATAAGCCCCCAACAGCATAAAACCCTTTTAAATAGGCCCTTGGAAGTCCAATTTTCACTCCGGATCCTGTAAAAAGTCCAAATTACAGCCTTAGGTCCCTAGAAATTTACAATAGTTCCCTAGAAGTACAAAAACTTCATAAACAAGTCCTTTTTAGTCCTTTTTGGACATAACTTATTCGTTTTAAGTCCAAATCGACTCAAACCAGTTTCAAATGAACCCAAATTCAATTCTCTATAATCTTGAGTACTAATTGAACATATCCAAGATTCATTCATAATCTAAAATGACCAAAATATCCTTCTCATAATTAAAATATCATAATTTCATAATGAAGTTATAAAATTCTCAAAAAGACATTATATATATCTCCTATCATAATCAAAATGTCAACATGTACAAACTTTTTCATAATATTGTAAAATAACTAAAGTACACACAAACATCATGATTTCTCAAACAAATGATACATGTTATAAACATAGGTGCATATATATCACCATATGCAATATACACATACACATGACAACATATACGACCAAAATAAACGAGAACCAATCAAACCACCAAAACACGACAATACATGAGCCCTTTTAGCCCCCATTACTCAGTTCACAACCAATAGGCATAAATCCTAGAATAAACGAGGTATTCAGCTTGACTCGAAAGATCTTTCTGATATAATTAACGAATGGGGCTTGCGCCCGTCGGGAGTTAAACGTCTCCACAATCAAATAATAAAACTCTGGTGGGTTGATCATGAACGTAGGTCCATCACAAAGGTGAACCAAGAGGAATGCAAGGAGATGTCAGATAGAATGCCCTGAGTTCAATGCCCTGCTCATGGTCGTTTGGAGAGCTAGAGCACTGAACCCATGCAGGAGCATTTCCTCATTTTAAAACATGTCCACACCGTTAGCTAACCTAGCCGTGCAACTTTCTACGCCCTACACAAACAAAATAGAGAAAAAGGGAAAGTATGCCACTTCTGTGAGAAGTCCCCCCCCCCCCCCCCCCCCCCCACCCTCCCTACACACCATTCACATTCTTCTTTTTACTTCCTTCTTCTTTCTTTCATCTAAGCAGGTGTTTCTGTTTGGTGGATCAGGTCACTACTCTCGGTGTTTTTGCTTATTAGATCTAGCCACCACTTGTTGCTTCGTCTTCATTTGAACAAGTGCTTACCGCTCATTGTTTCACATGATAGATCTAGCCACTGCTCATTGCTAGTAGATTTACGTCATCGTTTTTCGGTGCTTTCACTTATTGGATCCGGTCCCAGCTCTTCGCTTTGCTTTTTTGAGAATTTTTACTGTTCACGACAAGCAGTTTGTTTGTTTTTCTTCTCTTCTTCCCCTCTTTGGTAATGAAAGAGTGTGTGGACTTAGTTGCACATATAGAGCTACTTACTTTATATGCTGTTGTCTATGTTAGTTATTTGTTGGCGTTTGTTATATGCTATCTTTCTTCTCCTCCTCTTTTTTTCTTTCTTTTCTGACTTCCACACTGGTGGCTTTTCATTGGGACCTCTGGGTAATGGTTGTTCTGGTTCAGTTGATTCAGTTTCCGGTCTTATTTGATTTAGTGCCTCTTAGAACTTCAGAGTGGTGACTAATCCAGTCTGGTTAATTCAGTTTCTGGTCCAATTTGATTCAGTTTCATGACATTTCAGTTTTGTTTTTCTCTATGTGCTAATAAAAAATTATAACATTTTGGTTTTGTTTTTCTATGAATCAATAAGTAGAAAAATCAACATCTAAAAATTATCCACATTAGTACGTTTTTACAAGTTCTTAATGATAATCAAAATAAAGTTGAAATATCATAATTTTTTTATTCATACATAAATAAAATAATATAGATCATGTTCAACAATTTTGTTTTGATTTTTAAGTTTTAAATACTGAACTAATAAAATTTTTAAAAATAGAAACTTGATGGATGGAGATTGGAGACGCAAAAAGGCATTTGAACGCTCGCCATTTTCAATATCATGCCTACGTTTTTTTTTTTTTTTTTTTTTTTTATCATATGGACCTATGTTGTATGGATATGGGTACGGGTATCGTATCGGATATGATACAGATACAGCAATACGACAATTTTAAAAAATTTCAGATACGATACGTCAATTATATATATTTTTATTTATTATTTTAGTTATATATTAATTACTGTATAAATTAAATATTAAAAATCCTTAATAAAACATTTCGTATAAGTTAAATATATTAGATGCTACATTAAAACAACAAAGTCATGGTGGTGTAGTGGTTAAGGTATTGTTGCATTAATTGCAGCTCTCAAGTTCGAAATTCGTGCTTGACACTAATTTTTGCTCAATTCACAGGTCTATGCGCGGTTCACAGCTCATGGTGTACCAAAATTGAAATGGAGAGAATCAGTCCGTCTACGCAGTTCACAGCTCACGGTGTATCAAAATTGAAATGGAGAGAACCAGTCCGGTCCACGCGCGGCTCATAGGTAAAATTCAAAGCCTCTGTTGGCGTATCTGCTCCATATCCAAGCAATGTCGAACGCAGTATCGGAAATCGTATCAAAAGAGTAGGGACACTTCAACTTGCCCGATACACCAGTTGCGTATCTAATACATATTGTACACATGTCAGTGTCCGATACGTATCGTCCGGTCCACGCACGGCTCATAGGTAAAATTCAAAGCTTTTGTTGGCGTATTTGCTCCATATCCAAGCAGTGTCGAACGCAGTATCAGAAATCGTATCAAAAGAGTAGGGACACTTCAACTTGCCCGATATGCTAGTTGCGTATCTGATACATATTGTACACATGTCGGTGCCCGATACGTATCGATCGAACACAGATACGTGAGTCATTCAAAAGTATCTGGGTAACATAGATCTGGACACTTCTACATGCGACAGCATCAGCCATGTGTCTAAATAGTGCAGCTAGTCTATATAGCTTCATACGAATAATAATTTAACATAGCACTATGGAAAAGCGGTGCCGATTAAGCCTCTTCTGAGGTGATAAAAAATTGCCCATGGCGATTCAAAATTTGTCCATGGCGATGCCATCTCTTCTCTGCACCACTGTTTCTACTTATTTTCTTCATATGAACAAGTGTTTTTGTCTGGTGAATCTAATCACCACTAGTAGTTCTGTTTTCATTCGAGTCGGTATTTATGTCTAACGAATCTTGTTATCATTTTTCAAAGTTTCTGTCTAATGGATCTGTACACTGCTCTTTTCTTCGACTTCCTAAAAGTTTTATTTGACAAGCAGTTTGTTTTTTTTTTTTTTTTCTCTTAAACTCTTCTTCTCCTCTTTAATAATGAAAGAGTAGGTGAAATGAGCTGTATATATAGATACTTAGTTTATATGTTGTCATTTGTTTTGGTTTGTGTTTTTATGTTCTCTTTTTTCTCCTCCTCTTCTCCCTCCGTTCTTTCTGGCTCCTATACTGACAGCTCTCTATTTGAATCTCTGCATGGTGACTGTGTCAGTTCGATTTTTTATGTTCCTGGTCCAGTCTTATTTAGTGCCTTCATTGAAACTTCTGCATGGTGACAGTTCCCGTTCCTGTTAGATTAAGTTCTTGTTTTAGTTTGATTCAATGCCTTCGACGATGAAGTCGGTCAGCATGACAAACTTTGTGAACAGAGGAAATAATCAACGGGCTCATATCATTTCTATCAAACAATGATGATCAAATTGTGTCTCACATAACTTTGTACATTTTTAATTTATTTACAGCTGTATGCTTTCTAAGACACTTGTTATCTAATCCGCATAATTCTTTGCAACCTTTTTATATAAATAAAACAAAAGAAAATAATAATAAATATAGCACTGTGCGTAATTTTTTTATGAGGTGGGTCTATAAATAAAGTTTATTTTGAACATAAAGGTGGAAAGAGAAACCAGTGAAGTAATCAGTTTAATCGATTTCAGGCCCAGTTGTAAACATATGGGCTTGGGCCTTGGATGTGATCAATCTGATGGTAGGTTTTGCTTTCTAATCAATATCTTTTAGGCCTCTTGTCTTGGATAAATGAGGCGGAATTCAGTGTTTATTTTTTTCTTAGAAAAAAAAATGAAAAGTTCAAAAGTTAACATTTTTTTTATGAAGTATCACTGTATCAATGATTGATTGAATTGATTATACAGTATCAATTATTGAGTGCATTGTTTATTTTATAGCAGATGTAATAGAATTGATTAACTTCAAATGGATCAGCTAGTCTAGGTTGACGGGTTATTATAGTCAACATGGCGCATTGGCGCTGGCGCTGCGCTAGATATATATTTTTTCTTAAATTTATCTTACAGGCACAGAAAATTCGGGACCGTATTTGACTGTGACCAAAGTTGATAATGAGTATATATTCTTACCGTGTGGGATGGGATGGGGTGGAATGAGATCTGATTTTTCCGTTTCCATCTGATTCGAATCTTAAAACACATTTTTTGTATATTTTAAATAGTCAGTGAATTAATTTTAATTGGCGAAGAGAAATTCTATTTTTTATATAGATCATTATTCCAAATAAAATAATTGTTAAAAAATCTCACCGTCTCGACACCCCACACATAATTATTCGCACAATAAATATACAACTTTTTAAACACAAGGAACACATTATGATAATTCTTTGAATAAAATACTTACTATTTTAGCTAAAATTTATGAAAGCTGATAACAGTATCCGCACTGTATCTACAGGGGGACCACCGAAAATTAAATGTAAAAAATTAGTTTTTTTGTAGGGATTGCAAAAACTCCACAATTAGATTTTTTTTTTCCTAAAATATTAATATCTATGCACGGAAATATTTATACCTACGTACAGAAATATTTATAGCTATGAGGTGAACAATTATTTATTGTGCAGGTACTGTAGCGTGAAGATAATAGTACTCGCATCACTGTATCCGTAATTGTATATATGTATATGTGTATATGTATATGTATATGTATATATGTGTATATGTATATATGTATATGTATATATGTGTATATGTATATATGTATATGTGTATATGTGTGTATGTATATATGGAGATAGGCTAATGTGCTTTTGGTAGCATATGGACCGAAATACACACGGTCTAAATTTGAAATTTCAAAATTCAAACGGTCGATCCGAACCATTCGTCTTATTCTTCATATTAATATCTGCTTGGAGACCAAATTTTACATTTTTCTGAATTTTTTTACTATTTATTAAGTATTTTACAAAATTGTTGATCCAATGGTGGCTGCACAAAACAGTAAAACGTTGGATTAGCGATTTTCAAAGTAGCTTAATAAATAGTAAAAAAGTTCAGAAAAATGTAAAATTTGGTCTCCAAGCAGATATTAATATGGAGAATAAGATGAACGGTTTGGATCGACCGTTTGAATTTTGAAATTTTAAATTTGGACCGTGTGTATTTCGGCCCATATGCTACCGAAAGCACATTAGGCTATCTCTGTATATATGTATATATGTATATATGTTTATATGTATATATGTTTATATTATACATATATTATAAAAACCGGAAAAAGAGAAAAAAGATCAACAAGCTGTTAGAGCTTGAAATTTTTTGAATAAATGTCAAGTCCTTCATTAGTGTTATATTTAGACTTGTGATATCTAACTGACAAATAAAATCAAAGTTATAAAGAGTTACGACATCACTTCATAAATTTATCAAATGTCTTATTTTTTTGACATACACTCTAAACAAGAAAAAAAATTTCTTCACAAAATTATTTAAATCAAAATACTCAGATCTCTAAAAAAAAAAGAAAAAAAAAAAGAGGAGACCGTCCGTGGAGGGGGAGGGGAGGTTTGGTCCCCAGGGAGACCGCCCGTAGTTCTGGCGGTTTGCTAATATTCTGGGCCACCCGTGGACCTGGCGGTTGGGTTATTTTTGAAAAAAAAAACAGAACTGATGGTTATTTTTAAAATTAAGTTTTATTTTTTGAGTATTAATAAAAATGACCGTTCTGAAGACCCTCAACAAAAAAACATAACCGTTTTGTTTTTGTTGTTATATATGATCCCTGATGTAGCGGGTCAGCTTCCTTTTAATCCTAACTTGCTACATCCATATTCACACAATTCCCCTTGCTATGTCCAACACCAACTGCAAACAAACAAATCACCGAATGCAAAATCCTCACTTTTCACTCTTTTATGACAAGTGAATATCTGTTCAACTACGTTGGCCCTTCTTCCTCTTTATTTTGTTTTTTTTATTAATATTTTTTCTGTAAAAAAAAAGTTGGAGCACATAACTATTCTGCGAACTCGAACTCTAGTCTGGAGTCGCAAAAAACCTATACAAATCTCAGTATTTGGGGCCGCAGAACACCGTTGCGGCCTGGATAATTCTAGATTTCCAACCAAACCTGAGTGTTTATTAAGTTAGATTTCTTGAGCATTAAATTTTGTACAACTTAAAAAAAAAAAAAAATTCAACAGTATATCGAACTAATTACAAGGCACGTACAGGATCAGCTCTCACATCAAGAATACAAAATTAGCAACCCATCAGCTAGTGTGGAAAAAACAGAGCTGTGCCGTGACTAATACACCGTAATTTTGGTCTTGTGTCGTGCCATGATCAAGTGACCAGTAATCCGTGATATGCCATACCATGACCAAAATGTCAAGGAGTAATCACGGCACGCGGGTCACGCCATGACTCACGTGCTATGACCAAACGTAACTGGTCACGTTTCTCACGTTTAACTATTTTTCATAATTTAAGTTAGTTTATTCATGATTCACTATCTGATTAAGACCTAATGGTCCTAATTATACACGACTCGCATGATTACGTGCCGTGCCGTGTCATGAACGGATCTTTCGCGTGCTGTGCCGTGACCAAAATATCAAGGGATGATTACGTCATGCAACACGCGAGTCACGGCACGGAATAGTAACACGTACTGTGTTGTAAATGTGCCGTTCCATGATGGAACCGGCTCCGCCGTACCATTTTTTCCACACTACCATCAGCCACGCAAGCTCGGTACATAATCTTTTATTTATAAAATATCAATAAAATTAATATGCATAATAGATGGGTTGTCCTAAAATTTTGATTCCATAGAAAGAATTTTAAAGAATTGAATAAATAATTTAGTTCCGAATAATTTAATTAATGATTTAATTTTTTTTTAAATAATAAAGTAAGAGTAGAGAGAATTTTATGCGGCAACACATATGAAATGATAAAAGATATTTTAAAAAATAAAATTAATAATTTAATTAATTTTATGATATCAAAATACATCACAATATATTAATTTCTCAATATTATTTTTAATAAAAAAAAATGTGATAGTAGTCTCAAGAGTCCCAATTTCAACGGTCGAAGGTTTTGATGGTTAGGCAATTTCTAACGCCTACTGTATTCAAGAAAGTCAGTGCCGACCGAATTAATAAAAATCAACGCTGAATATTACATTCTTAATAGTGATTTACAAAAGTCTTAATAATGCTTCAGCCAAGTCTTAATAGTGATAACTATTTTTTCTCTCAATCTACCTCTAAGCAAAAAATAAAATATTCTTTTGCCTCCATTTTTGTTCCTTCAATAATTCTATTTTTTTCTATGTTATGTGATAAATTTTACGAATATGAAACTATGAACGTCTTCTATTTGATTTCTCTTTCAAATGATATGCATAATAAAGTACTTTTGAGTTATTTTTGTGTAGTTGATTTCCCAAAGTTTTATACCTCACATTGTAAACCTTAATAGTACTTCTCACAGTACTTAATAGTGACTTTAGAAAGTTTTAATAGAGTTTTTAGAATAACTTAACAAATGGATTATCTATGTCTCAATTTTGTTTTTAACAGGTCTTAATATTGTTTTCAGAAAGTTTTAGTAGTTCTTCCAAAAAGTCTCAATAGAGAAAACCGATGAGGTAGTAGCTGCAGAAAGCGACTGAGATTGTTTAAGGGAGATCCTCTGAGCGGCATTGCAGCTGAGAGGGGATTTGGCAGAGGTGAGAGGAGATTATTGATCGAAGTGGTGAGAAGAAAGCGCCAACTTTTATTTTTGAGAGAAGATAGGGATCTGAGTAGGAGCAAGCCGTCCTTTTTTTTTCTTAAGACTTTTAAAAATAGACATCGAAGTGGGAGAGAAAATTAGAGATCGTTAGAGGTCAGAAAATTAGAGGATGAAGATATTTTTCCTTTAATAAACTTTTATAAATAAATTCTTTTACTTTAAAATCGTAGATGGAGCTAAACGACCAAGCAGAGCATCAAGAGAAATTTTTATTTAGAGAAAAAATATTTGGGTTTTATTTTGTTATAGATGATTCGAAAATCGAATTTTAATTTTAAAACATAATTTTCTTCTTCAAAGTGTTTTATTCTACTTCAGAAAAGTCTCATCTTTTCTGTTTAATAAAAAATTTCAACCACTCTTTCTTTTAAAAAATAAAAAAACTACTATTTCAGAAGAAATATCAATTCTCTTTTTACTTTAAAGAAACTTAGCCATACTTTTAGAAAAAAAAAAAAAAAAAAAAAAGCACTTTAGATCCAAAATAACAGTTCCCAAATTTGCAACCGGAACACTGTAACTTCTGCATGGCTTTCAAAAAAAATATTTGCATCCGGAAATTTTTATGGGATCCAAATTTTTTGAATATATCTATGACACTGAAAAATAAAAATTATTTAGCAATAATTTCTGTAAATAAAAAAATTTCCGAACATCAACCCCAAAGACAACCAACTTAATTCTACTAAGACTAGATGGTTCATGTAAGATACCTTTATATTCATTTTTTTTTCGAAGTAAGAAAGATTTGGGTTTACTCTATACAATAATAATTCTTTTGTCTATGATTTAAGAAAGATAACATAAGCATATCTTTAATTTAAAATTTCTGGATGGAATTAACAATTCTTCGTCACGTTATATTGGGTCAATTCCCTTCTCCTAATCAATCAGGCTACATTTTTGTTGAACTCGCAGGACTGTATATGAGACGTCCCAGAAGTCTTTGACATGATTTTTTATTTATTTTTATATATATTAATACTAGTACAATCAATAATATATCTCGACTTCTTCGTAGAAGATAACAAAAACATAATTATTGTTCATTCTGAGGAGAGATCAAATTACAATATTTTTTGAGTTACAACAAGTTACAACAAGCATTATTTATATTTTCAAAGTCCAAATCGTCGATCCAAACCGTTAGATGTGATCTCTACAATAAAATGTGCTTGGAGACCAAATTTTATATTTTTTGAAATTTTTTACTATTTATTAAGGTGCGTACAAAAACTAGTCAAATTCATACCATTGAATTTTGTACCCATCTTAATAAATAATAAAAAAATTACAAAAAATATAAAATTTGGTCTCCAAGCACATTTTATTGTAGAGATCATATCTAACGGTTTAGATCGACGATTTAGACTTTGAAAATATAAATAAAACTTATTATAACTTGTTGTAACTCAAAAAATATTGTAACTTGATCCTCATCATTCTACTATGCACAAGTGACGAAAACCAGACCGTTTTGAACTTAGATAGACTCGGTACAGTTTAATTTCTCTTCAGTCTTTTTTTGTGAATGACCAATGAAATGTCTCAAAAAAACAGTCGCACGGATCTCACTAGTTCTATGATGTTTAATTACATTATTTAGTTATGTTGTCGTTTTCTATGTTGCTTAATTATATAGTCTATTAGTCAAATAGTTAGAATGAATAAATTGATAATTTTTTTTTAAAATCTTGCCAAAGGGCTAGCAAGTGTTATAAATTGATAATTTATAAATATATTAAATGTATTTAAGAGACATTTTTGTTTGATATTCACACAAAATTAAGAAAAAATATATTTAAATAAAAAAAGGGAATTCAAATAATAAATAAGAATAAAAGAAACAACAACAAATGAAAAAAATATATCAAATATAACATGAAAAAAATTCTTCAAGTATCATTGCGATTTAATATCTAATTTTCTCCACAAGCAAAATATGTCATTAAACGATTTAGAGGAGAAATTTTTCTCTACAAGCAAAACATGTCATTAAACGATTTAGAGGAGAAATAATCTGTAAAGTAACAAAATTGAGAAAAATATAATTAGATGATTAAAATAAGGATATTTTCTACATGATGAAAATTAAAATAAGGATATAATTAAATGATTAAAATAAGGATATTTTCTACATGATGACTAAATTGCTGCCGGTGCTATATTTTATTATGTGATGTTCAAACAACAAATCCAAACCGTTAGATGTTCAATCTATATTTAAATCTACTTGGAGACCAAATTTTATATTTTTTGGATTTTTTTTTTACTATTTATTAAGCTGGTTTGAAAATCATTGTTTTCAGTAAATTTCTGCAGCATTGAAAACAACACTTGGCTAATGTCATAACGTTATAATTTCAACTTAAGTTATATCGAGTCAGTTTTTGTGATTTTAAAGTCCAAACAGTCATATCACATTTAGCTAGATCGATTAATTGGACTTTAAAATCTGATGTGAATATTACAATACAAGTAATAATTCCTAATTGATACTCAATTCAGTTGCAAGTGTACAACCTTGTCAAGTAGTACTTAGGGATCGTCTCCACAGGGACAAGTTGGAATATTAACTCTAACCTAACAATTTAATTTAGTAAAAGAAAATAAAAAAAAGGTTTTTGTTTGTTCAAAAGATTGGTTTGATTGTGAATAAATTGAATTAAACTAAAGTCTCTAAAGCAAAATCTGATTTTTAACAAGTATGAGAAATTAGGATTTCTTAGGGTTCCTATCCACTGATGTCACGACTAATTGGTTTATAAATTTTGTTCTAATATTTATGAAGGCACAGTTGGGTGTTGTAGGTACAAATTGATATCTCTATATTAATACCATCTTTAAATTAGAATAAACGTCACCTCTCGGTACTTGGTTACACTAATCTAAAGTCATTAAGTTCTTACTGTCCCAATTAATTCAGAAAATCATCTTTCACCTCTCGGTACTTGGCACAATTTATCTAAACTATTGGGTAAAGCCCGTATAAGACAAGCATCACCTCTCGGTACTTAGCCTATCAAATACCCTATTCTTTATGGTCTGGACCTAATATTCAATTTCTCAATTGTAAATACCAAATCCTAGGGTTTCATGCAATTTCGATTAAGTCTTCACAATAAATTAAAATAAAGAATAGATCATAACAAAGAACAAGAACATATAGAATAAAACCAAATAAATCATAACAAAAGTTTCAAGTACAACCCTAATCAAGTCTAGAAAAGCCCTTAGCCAGCCATGGCTAAAGTACAAATGAAATCAAAAGAATAAAAGAGTTCCAAAGGAAAGAAAATAATAAAATCGATTGATCAATGATCTCTTTTCCCTTCTTCTCTCTTCTTGTTTTTCCTTGTTCAAAACTAGAAATTCTCTCTCTAAAAACATACTTAATATGTTCTACAGGTTCCTATTTATACCCCCCACTAAAACCTAGAAATAACTCCCTAAAAATAGCAAATTCGGGTTCTGAACCGCCTTATTGCGGACCGCAATAACATCTATTACGGGCCACAATGAGTGGAGGTAGTTAACAGACTGCGCAGAAGAAACTGGAAGGTCATTGCGGGCCGCAATAAATGTCCTTGCAGGCCGCAATAAAGGTTCAAAAAATGCTGTCTGGAAGCTGGCTCTGTCTGATAATGTTGCGGCCCGCAATAACTTCATTTCGGTCCGTAATAAATGTGAAAGCTGCTCCAAATTTCGTGTTGACTTGCTACAGATCACCCGTTTTGCTCCGTTAAGCGCCAAGCACTTGATTACCTGCAAAATAAACATAACTAGGGCAGTAACTTGAACTTTTGGACATTTCTAACCTAATCAAACCTAATTTCAACAAAACTTGGCTTAATTTACATAACAAACCCTAGATTTCAATAGATACAATTCCGGCTTATCAAAATCGCAAAAACTGACTCATTATAACTTGGGCTAAAATTATAACATTATGACATTAGCCGGATTATATACATACATACATACATACATACATATATATATATATATATATATATAGAGAGAGAGAGAGAGAGAGAGAGAGAGAGAGATGGGCTATGGTGCATTGCAATGCATGGAGGAGTTCGTGCATTGGACCATAAATCTAAAATTCAAAATCCAAATGGCCGATCCAAACCGTTCATCTTGTTCTCCATATTAATATGTGCTTGGAGACCAAATTTTACATTTTTCTGAATTTTTTTACTATTTATTAAGTATTTTACAAAATTGTTGATCCAACGGTGGCTTAACAAAACAGTAAAATCAGCAACCACCGTTGGATCAACAATTTTGTAAAATACTTAATAAATAGTAAAAAAAACTCAGAAAAAATGTAAAATTTGGTCCCTAATCACATATTAATATGGAGAACAAGATGAACGGTTTGGATCGGCCATTTGGATTTTAAATTTTAGATTTATGGTCCAATGCACAAACCCCTCCATGCATTGCAATGCACCATAGCCCATCTCTCTCTCTCTCTCTCTATATATATATAGGGTCCCGCTAATTTGTTGCTGGCAGCATTTTAGCCGGAGGTGCTGCCACCTTTTTTTTATTTTGTGATGTCCAAACAACAAATCCAAACCATTAGATTTTTAATCTATATTATAATCTACTTAGAGACCAAATTTTACATTTTTTGGAATTTTTTTACTGTTTATTAAGCTAGTTTGAAAACCGCTATTTTCAGTAAATTTCTACAGCATTGAAATCAACAGTTTTCAAACCAGCTTAATAAATAGTAAAAAAATTCCAAAAAATGTAAAATTTGGTCTCCAAGTAGATTATAATATAGATTAAACATCTAACAGTTTGGAATTGTTGTTTGGACATCACAAAATAAAAAAAGGGGCAGCAGCACCTCCAGCTAAAATGCTACCAGCAGCAAATTAGCCGGACCCTATATATATATATATATAGAGTAAGGCTTGGGTGCTATGGATAACATAGAGGGCTATGGTGCTACGACTCAATATTCGAGTTTTTAAAATCCTAATGGTCGATCCAAATCGTTCATCTTGTTCTCCATATTAATATGTGTTTGGAGACCAAATTTTACATTTTTTAGAAATTTTTTACTATTTTTTTAGCTAGGTAGAAAATCACTTGATCTAAAAATTCTGCACCAGTCAGATATTTGATTTTCTACATAGCTTAAAAAATAGTATAAAATTTCCAAAAAATATAAAATTCGGTCTCCAAACACATATTAATATGGAGAACAAGATGAATAGTTCGAATCGATCGTTAGGATTCTAAAAACCCAAATATTGAGCCGTAGCACCGTAGCCCTTTATGTTATCCATAGCACCCAAGCCTTACTCTATATCTCTCTCTCTCTCTATATATATATAGAGAGAGAGAGAGAGAGATGGGTTATGGTACATTGCAATGCATAGGTATTTTTATGCACTGGACCATAAATCATTGATTCAAAGTTCAAATGACTGATCCAAACCGTTCATCTTGTTCTCTATATTAATATATACTTGGAGACCAAATTTATATTTTTTGGAATTTTTTTACTATTTATTAAGCCACTTTGAAAATCGCTGATCCAACGGTAACAGTAAAATCAAAAGGCACCATTGGATCAGCGATTTTCAATAAATCTAAAAAAATAGTAAACAAATTCCAAAAAATATAAAATTTGGTCTCCAAGCACATATTAATATGGAAAACAAGATGAACGGTTTGGATCGGTAATTTGGACTTTGAATCCGGTAATTTATGGTCCAATGCACAAAAATGCCTATGCATTGCAATGACCATAGCCCATCTATATATATATATATATATATATAAGGAGAGAGAGTTAAGCTGGGGTGCTATGGATAGCATAGTGGCCTCCCGTGCTACGGCTCAATATTCAAGTTTTCAAAATCCAAACGGTCGATCCGAACCGTTCATTGTTTAATCCATATTGAAATGTGCTTGGAGACCAAATTTTACATTTTTTGGAATTTTTTTACTATTTATTAAGCATTTTTTAAATCGCTGTTTTCCAGTGGTGCAGAATTTTAATAAAAACAGCGATTTTGAAACCATCTTAATAAATAGCAAAAAAATTCTAAAAAATGTAAAATTTGGTCTCCAAGCACATTTCAATATGGATTAAACAATGAACGGTTCGGATCGACCGTTTGGATTTTGAAAACTTGAATATTGAGCCGTAGCACGGGAGGCCACTATGCTATCCATAGCACCCCAGCCTAACTCTCTCTCTCTCTCTCTCTCTCTCTCTCTCTCTATATATATATATATATATATATAGATGAGGGTTCAAATGCCTCCATTTTTTGTGCCTCCACCATGCCTCCATTTTTTAAAACTTTAATAACTCAAAATTTAAAATTTAAAAGTTAAAATAAAACCGTCAGATGTGATCTATATTATTTTCTCTATGTGCTCATAAAAAATTATCACATTTCAATTTTATTTTTATGTGAATCAATAAGTTCAAAAATCAACGTCTAAAAATTATCCACATTAGTACATTTTTACAAGTTATTGATGACAACCCAAATAAAATTGAAATGCCATAATTTTTTACACATGCATAGATAAAATGATGTAGTTCATATCCAATGGTTTTATTTTTTACTTTTAAGTTTTAAATTTTGAATTATTAAAGTTTTGAAAAATGGAGGCATGGTGGAGGCACACAAAATAGAGGTATTTGAACCCTCTTTATATATATATCTGCGTTCCACTGGCTCGTGTCTTTTATACCTCATCATACCTCATATTTTATATCTTAGTTTTCAAAGTCCAAATTATTGATCCGAACCGTTCAACATGATATATATACTAAAATATGGTTAGGGATGAAATTTTATATTTTTTGGAAATTTTTTACTATTTTTTAAGATGGGTAGAAAATCACTGTTTTTTGAATAGTTCAAAATCAGTGATTTTGTACCTATCTTAAAAAATAGTAGAAAAATTTCAAAAAATATAAAATTTCATCTCTATGTATATTTTAGTATAAAAATTATGTTGAACGGTTCGGATCGATAATATTTAGACTTTGAAAATGAAAATATAAAAATATGAGGTATGACAAAGATGAGGCATTGGAGCCCTCCTTATATATATATATTATGCTTTATATTTTGCCCATTCAACAAAGTGTTAAATTTGAACTTTCGATAAAAAAAATATATTGCAACAATAAATAATTAATATATTATATATGAGATACTTTTGAAAATTAAAACATCAATACAAATGCATAAATGTGAAAAATATTTTTTACCTTATGGTAAAAAAGAAAAGAAAAATTTGTAGTGCCCCCCAGCTCTCCAGTTAACATCTTCAGGGAACCAACCCACCAATTATCATCTTCAGAGGAACCAATCTTTACCTTTTTCTTTTACGTCTTGTTTGGAGAGTAGAGGACGGGAGGGAATGGAAAGGAACAAAAACTTTTCGTTGAATCATGTTTGGTTGATAAAATTATGTCGGAGGTAAATGATACAAAAGGTAAAATGTTTAATCTTTTATCAATATAATTAATAGAATCAATTTTTCCTTTCAAATTGTGGTGTAACGGATGGAAATAAATTTTGTTACAAATATTTTTAGAAAAAATGACATAAATGTCCAATCCTATATCTCACATATGTAATTCTCATACAAATTGTTATCCTCAAACGTACAATAGTCGCCGAATTTCTCATTAATCTCCTAAATTTTAATCAATCAAACAAGAAGTTAGACGGAAATGAAAGTTAAATTTATTTTCTTTTATTAATTATTCGAACACGAAGAGGTTAAATATATTGAATTTATTTTTTGCATGTAGAAGGGTAAATATGATATTATGAATTTTAGAGAGAAAACATATAATTTCAAAGATTTTAAGGGGTATATTTGTGTGTCAGTAGCTAACCCACAGGACAGGGACATGAGCACTTGCATTTAAGAAAAATAAAAAAACTAAACAAACAACTAATTCACCTATGGGCAAGCAATAAGACGCCTGCCCATTCCACTCCACAGGCTTTGTAATTGTAGTTTGCACAGCCTGGCTCAACTGAGCTTCACCGTTATTAAATTCCTTGCATCTTTGCCTTGCCTTGGTCACCAAAATTTATAATAATGGTTTCAAAAGAAATAAGATAAAATAAAAAAAATAGAATCGCCAGTCAGTTATCTGGCTCCTCACAAGCTTGCACAGCTCAGATTCTTTTTCATAAACCCATTATTGGGCAACGAATCCAGATCCAGTACGATACCTTAGTGTGTAGAATGTGATCTGAGCCGTTCATTTCAACCTGACACGAATGTCAAAGCAGAATTCGAATGCTTCATGTTTCTCCACCTCACTAGTGTCTCAAATTCTTATTTTCATTTTCAAAGTTCAAACAATTAATTTGAACCACTCAACATGATCTATGTATTAAAATGTGCTTGGAGATGATTAAATTTGTATATATTTTTAAACTTTTAAGTTTTATTTTAACGTTTAAGTTTTTAATTTTGAGTTATTTAAGTTTTTAAAGATGAAGGCATTTCAACCCTCCCCGTCATATAATCGTACCCCTTTTTTTTTGTTTGCGCAATAATTCAACTTGTTCTTGTACTACTCTACTTAGGACTGTAGGAGCATGAGCGTAAGCTAGGGATGACCCAATACGCTAGCTTGATTCTATAGTAGTTAAGTTCCAAGTCTAGTCTAGTCTGGTCCCAAAACAAAACAAAACAAAACAAAACAAAGACGCCAAACTTCCTTTTGAGTTCATCCAGTCCAATCCAATCTCCACCAAAACCCTGAACCTTGATCAGCAGTAGCACTAATTCCAACACCTACTCGATAAAATATGGAGGAGATTGCTGAGATAGAGGCGGCGGCTGGAGGAGCCGTAGCTGTGGCCACGGCGGAGGACTGGCGGAAGGCGCTGGCTGCGGTGGTCCCGGCTGTGGTGGTGCTCCGTACGACCGCTCCCAGAGCCTTTGATACCGAGCAAGCTGGAGCCAGCTATGCCACTGGATTTGTTGTTGATAAACAAAGAGGGATAATTCTCACCAATCGCCATGTTGTAAAACCTGGTCCCGTTGTTGCTGAGGCCATGTTTGTCAATCGGGAGGAGATTTCAGTACACCCCATATATAGAGACCCTGTAAGTTACTCAATTTTTTTTTTTAAACAAACAATTTTTCTTATCTTTTCCTTGTAATGATTCATCATGTTATGCTTAAAAATATAGGTGCATGATTTTGGGTTCTTTCGCTATGATCCTGGAGCAGTTAAATTTTTAAAGTATGAAGAGATCCATCTTGCGCCTGAAGCTGCTTGTGTCGGTCTTGAGATTCGTGTTGTAGGGAATGACAGTGGAGAAAAGGTGAACATATTGTTTCTCAAGGCCTTCTTGCAAATCTTGATTCATAATTCAGATGTTATCTTACAAAGATGTGACAGTTGACTACCTTGAAAAGGATTGCCATCCCAAACCTTTTCAAGGTATGAATGAGTATCAACACCAAAGCATGGATTGCGTACTCCTCAATACCAAAGCATCAATCAGAACTAAGCTGTATTATATCAATAGATAATAACTCAGTTTTCTTGCTGGCACAGAGATGTTGCCAGGTGAACTCACTCACTTCTCAATCAAATTGTACAAGCAAACCTGCAGGCCAAAACAAAAAAAAAACGTTCCAACTTTCTTTTCCATTATACACCTAATAGTTTGCTTGATTTGGTATAATTACCTTTCATGAATATTATGTCTTGTCGAATGCAGGTCTCTATTTTGGCTGGAACACTAGCTCGTCTCGACAGGGAGGCACCACACTACAAAAAGTATTCCTTTTGTTCCAGATAATCCTGTGTTAATTGCAAAATGTAGTGCTTGTTGGTGTAATTGTATTTTATTTCTGTTGGAATTGTAATTTACTTTTAAACTATAAAATACTGACTTTTCAAGTACAATTTTCCTCTTCTTGTCAAATTGAGTGTCTGATTTGTTTTTATTGGTCGCAGGGACGGATATAACGACTTCAACACATTCTACATGCAGGTAATGAAGTTTGCCCAAAACATAGTTTCGTGCATTGCACCAATGAATAAACTGTTAATATGTCATTTCCTTGCTGATTCTTTTTTTCTGAAAACCCTTCAACAGGCAGCATCTGGTACGAAAGGTGGATCAAGCGGATCACCTGTGGTGGATTGCAAAGGCAGAGCAGTAGCATTAAATGCGGGTAGCAAATCGTCCAGTGCTTCTGCCTTCTTTCTTCCCTTGGAGCGAGTAATATTCTTCTCTCTCCTTGATATATGTCTTACCTCTTACTTAATGCCAAAACAAATACAGCAAGAGGGGGGAAATATTTCTCTTCATAGGGGACTTATAAAGGATTGCATTGCTTTGATTAAAAAAAAATGCATTTTGACTGTGTCTGTTCTGTTGTGGTTTTTTCTTCCTCGTACTTTTCTAAAACCTTACAAAAAGGTTGTCAGAGCGCTAAACGTGATACAAGAAAGCTGGGAAACATTTGGAAGCAAGCCTGATTCTGTTTCTGTTCCTCGTGGTACCCTTCAGGTTTGCTTTATTCACAAATTCTTGACTTGTAATGGCCTAATTAGTTGCTGCTTTTATTGTGCCAAAATGCAGTTTGGTATACTTGGTGAGCTGGTTTTGATAAGTGCCAAGCCAGATGATTTTCATAAAGATTTTTCTCAATATAATGGTGAAATTGATGTCCTTTTGTTAGGTCACCTTTTTACATAAAGGATTTGATGAGACACGGCGACTTGGTCTTCAGAATGAAACGGAACAAGTACTCTTTGCATATTATATGTTCCTGTTATTATTATTATCATCATCATTTTCAGTCCCCTTATAATATATATTATATGTTTTCCCTTTTAGACTGTGCGCCTAGTTTCTCCTCAAAGTGAGACAGGGATGCTGGTGGTTGATTCTGTGGTAAGTGATTATGTTTGGTTCTATTTTTGAGTTGGTATTCTTCTGGTGTGTAATTTCTCGGAATGTTGAATGTGTTTTGGTGAAACCTATGTTTGTAGGTGCCAGGTGGTCCAGCACATAAACATCTACAACCTGGTGATATATTAGTACGAGCAAATGGGGAAGTGAGTGCTATTTTACTAACTATTTTATTTTTTATTATTCTGTTACATTCATTTGAATATCTAGCTTGCTAATTATTCAAATTTAAGTTATAGTTATAGTTTTATTTGTTTTTATCCTTTTGTTCTGCATTGAACAATTCTTCAAGCATCACCTAGCAACTGATTTAGTAAATTAAGCCAACTAAAACTTTACTAGTAAGTGCTCATTCCAGGCTTGGTTTATTATTTGATCTGTACATTGTCCTAACTGAAGTTCTGTGGAAAATGAAGTACTATAACTGAATCCTTTTTATTTGCCTCTTTAAACGTCAGTGTACAGATTAAACCCTAGCTTACACTTTTTATGCAGGTCATGACTCAATTTCTTAAATTGGAGACCTTACTCGATGACAGTGTTGATAAGGACATAGAGCTGCAAATTGAAAGAGGAGGAGCTCCTTTAACAGTGCAATTAAAGGTAATTATACTTTGGTTAAGATCCACTGATTAGTTAACTTGACAAATCTTGACAATTGTGATGAATTAAGTTTTAATTTGAAATCCAGTATTTTCTGTAATGTACATATTTATATGTATCACATGTATAGAAAATAATAAGATTTGGTAATGTTTTACTGGCCATTGAGCAATTTGAGCTTTTCAACAGTTTGTATTTAATTACCCATGATATCTTTATTTCCAATAACATATTTATAACTTGTTACTTCTTTGTTTTGAGGTGTTTTTGGATTGATTTGATGTATATTGCTAGATTGTCAATTATTTCTCTTATGTTCTTAATCACACCTTTTGTCTTTTTCCCCACTACTCACTTACATAACTGCTTTTGTATACGTCTTTTGGAAAATTTTGCAGATTCAGGACTTGCATTCTATAACCCCAAATTCCTTCTTGGAAATCAGTGGTGCTGTTATTCACTCTCTCTCATACCAGCAGGTACTAAAGTCGTTGAGTACTACTTTGTCTAGCAAGCTTTATTTATTGTATCAACTTTTTGGTGATTTGTATATATTAATTTTTCCTTAATAAATACTTTCATCCAATTTCAGGCTCGAAATTTCTGTTTCAAGTGTGGCCTTGTTTACGTTGCTGAGCAAGGGTAAGCATGGTTAAGCAAATAACTTCCTTTGAGACCTACTGAATTTGTGCTAGTTTTGCATTATGATTTCTCTGTAATTTGAAGTTATATGCCATATTGAGATTTATATTGTATTCACTTGCATTGCCAGGTATATGCTCTCTCGCGCTTCTGTGCCACGCCACGCCATAATAAAGAAGTTTGCAGGTGAAGTGATTGAAAAGCTAGATGATTTTATCTCAGTTCTCTCAAAACTGTCTAGAGGGGCTCGGGTCCCCCTTGAGTACATGAGCTACTCTGATCGGCATCGAAACAAGGTACGTCTTTTGAGTATTCCAAAGTTATCCTGAATTTATTGTATTTGCAAGCCACACAAAACAATTTGAATTGTAAAAAACATTGAAACTAGCTATGGTGATGAAAAGGTTTGTTTGCTACTATTGACGTTTTATGGCCAATTTTTGTTCCTACACTCATCATCTTAACTCAAGCAAATGGAATAAAAAATGCAACCGAAATTCACAATGACTAGTCAAGTGAGACTGGTCCACCTTCTTTGAAAAAATTAGGTTAGTTATTTTGTGTTTCACATACATTGTTTCTGATATTTTAGTGTATAGTTGTCTGTTGCAATCTTCAAATACTAGAAATATTAGTCCTTACCAATGTAGTTGCATGTATTATTTTTAGTATACCTCCCTCCTGTATAATTTTGTAAATAAAAGCTAAGATGTCACGTTCTTTTTGTAGTCTGTCTTGGTGACTATAGACCGGCATGAATGGTATGCACCTCCCCAGATATACACCAGAGATGGTATAACAGGCTTGTGGACCAGCAAACCTGCAATTCAGTCATCCTCGCCTATGATATCGTCACCTCTTCACACCAGTCAAGGTCAGATTGACTCATGCTCCAACACAGGTGAACCAGGTCTAATGGACCACCACTATCAAACTGGTATAGAAGTCCTGGCTGACGGCTGTGTCAAAATGCAAACTGATGGAGAAAGCCTTCTTGATGGTGATGATTTGAGTTCAGAACAAAAAAGGCGGAAGGTAGAAGAGGACACTTCAATGGGTGAAGGGAGTGTTTTGTCTGATGGTGTTCCAGATCGAAATATGGACCAGGAATATGCAAGTATGGATGGTACAACCGAGGATATGTCACATGTGATTGGGACAGCACCGAGTAATGCATCTTTGGCTGAGCAAGTTATTGAGCCAGCACTTGTAATGTTCGAGGTAAGGCTTTATTTCTGTATTATTAGATTTTTGCAGTCAACTAAAATAAGAAATGTTTCCAGGCATGTTAGGTAGTTTCATGAGGTTAATATCGAGTATTTCCATAATGAATTGTCATGTTCATACTCAGTACTTTTGTATATTGGTTGAATTGGGGTTAAATAATTGCTTCTCAGTTCCTTCTTTTGGCTGTTTAATCGAGTTCTATGCATGAGTTCAATTTTTATTGGTATCCTGGTCATGCCATTTATATATATACCTGGTACTTCATGAACTCTTTCACTGTTTTGGTTTGCTTTTGTGAGATTGAAAGAGCTTGTCATGACAAATGCCAAATGGTATAGATTTCACCTGCTTCTAATCCTTGCACACAGGCAACAAGGTTGAATAGTAATGTATGTGACAGTACCTGTGTTAAAAAAACTGGCCTATTGAACTCTCCCTTGGTTATAAGTGAGAATGCCAGAGAACTTTCAAAATATACATCAAATAAATGTTACATTCATGTGTGCCGTGGTGGATAATTTTTGTTTGGGCTTATGTGTGATTTTTGAACATCTAGGTTCATGTGCCACAATCATGCATGCTTGACGGTGTGCATTCGCAACATTTCTTTGGCACAGGTGTTATAGTACACCACTCGGAGAACCTCGGCTTGGTTGCTGTCGACAGAAATACAGTTGCTGTGTTTATTTCTGATGTAATGCTGTCTTTTGCAGCCTATCCTATTGAAATTCCTGCTGAGGTAAAATTGAGTTGACAATAAGGAATCAACATGGATTGTTAAAAATATAAATTTCATGTTAGAACCTGAAAATTAACCTTGATTGAAGTGTATTTTCTTTCCTGTGTTCTAGGTTGTTTTCCTACACCCAGTCCATAATTATGCATTGGTTGCCTACGATCCTTCTGCTCTTGGTGCTGGTGCTTCCATTGTTCGAGCTGCTAAGCTTCTTCCTGGTTAGCACCCCCTAACAAAAAATATAATAAATAATAATAATAATAAACAATAGTAATAATAATAAAATAAGAGCTCATATGTATGCATTTTGTATATTATCCTTGCTTTAGTGCTTGAAGCTGAAATCTTTCTGGGTTGGTGCTTTGCTGGAATTTTACTTTCTAACAGTTGAGCCAAAACAATAATTTTTTTTGAAAAAAATATAACTAAAACCTCATTTTATGTGGTATGTTGCTAAATGTTTCTCACCATAAACTCAAATATAATATATATATATATATATATATAGAGTTGGGCTATGGTGCATTGCAATGCATAGAGGGATTTGTGCATTGGACCATAAATCTAAAATTCAAAATTGAAATTGACGATCCAAACCGTTCATCTTGTTCTCCATATTAATATGTGCTTGGAGACCAAATTTTATATTTTTCTGAATTTTTTACTATTTATTAAGTATTTTACAAAATTGTTGATCCAACGGTGGCTGCTGATTTTACTGTTTTGTTAAGCCACCGTTGGATCAACAATTTTGTAAAATACTTAATAAATAGTAAAAAAATTCAGAAAAATGTAAAATTTGGTCTCCAAGCACATATTAATATGGAGAACAAGATGAACGGTTTTGATCGACTATTTGGATTTTGAATTTTAGATTTATAGTCCAATGCACAAACCTCTCCATACATTGCAATGCACCATAGCCCAACTCATATAGAATTGGGCTATGGTGCATTGCAATGCATAGAGGGATTTATATATATATATATATATTTTGTGAGAAAAGTGGGAGAGTTCACACAGATTTGGTTACTGAAACCATTACACACTCAATATAATATGTTGTATGCTACAACATATATTTCATATAAGTTAGATGGACTAGCAATTGCATCCCTATTGATTCATACTTATTATTTTGCTTTGTAAACTTCATTGTCTTAAATTCTGGAACGTCATTATTATAGAGCCTGCTTTGAGGAGAGGAGACTCAGTTTTTCTTGTGGGACTAAGCCGGAGCCTTCAGGCCACTTCTCGAAAATCAATCATTACCAATCCTTCAGCAGCAGTAAATATTGGCTCGGCTGACAGCCCTCGCTTTCGTGCCATGAACATGGAGGTGATTGAACTTGATACTGGTAAGTTAACCTTTGCTTCTTTTCTAATAAATTTTAGGGGTTTATCTTGGGCTATTACACTGGTGTTATACATGTGCTAATCTAGCATCTTAACTGTAGATTTTGGAAGTACGTTCTCTGGCATTCTGACTGATGAACAAGGGAGAGTTCAGGCATTATGGGCCAGTTTTTCGACACAGGTACTTATTCACATTTCTTACAATTCTGTTGACTCTGTGCAATAATTAAGTGCTGGTAAACCTTATACCAGTTATTCATTATGACTAGCATTTTGAAACCTACAAAATCAATCCTTTATGGAGAATTTTTGTAAATTCTTATAGAATTGAGAATGAGATTTCATTCTTTACTTGTGATATCATGTACTTTAACGCATTTAATGTCCAAAGAGAATTGTTTTTAAGTTGCTCTTCTTGGAAAGGAAAATTTTTGGGATCCCATGAAAATTGAACTTTCTAATCTTCAAACTATATTGCAAAGAGATTTTAAAGAGTAGGTTCCAACAAAGAGCAAAAAAGCAGCTTCACTAAGATCTGTCTACATGTGATGCTCCATATATCAATTAATAGTTAAAATCCATTATCCATCGAAAAAGAGTATTTCCCACTACTGTCAGCTATCTATTTCCTGTAGACCAAAGGGAAAACCCATCTACAAATAATACAATGTTATATATCCAATCTACGGAAGAAATTCTCAATATGCACTCTTTTCTATGCTACTATGGAGAAAGCAAGCATTAGGCTAGGAATGATAGGAGAGTTAGCTGCAAGTTTGATCCCAACGTCTCCTTTTTCGAGGCAGAGTTTAATTTCAGAGCTTGTCTTAAACTTGCAATCGTTCAGTACAGATTTGAGCTGACTTCATTCCTTCATTCTTTACAAATTCTGGGGATAAAGGTTTCAAACATTTAGGAGTAAATACACTCATTCTCGAGCAGATTCGAAGAAAATCTGCATCCTCAAAGAAGATGAAGAAGCTGAGAAGAAGAGAAACAAACGATCTTGCAACTAAAGTGATGGTAGAAAAAAATTCGCTTCCAGATAGCGCCAGAAGGGTACCATATCCCAGACCAAAATCCCTGCTTGGAGCCTTGATTTCTTATTTCTTGTTTGCTATCAGTTGATAGAATTTTTTTCACCCATAATTTCATAATTTATATGTAGAAAGTGCTTTCCTAAAAGCAAATTAAAAGCATTTTAACTTTACAAATTGGCATGTACAGTTGAAGTATGGATGTAGTTCGTCGGAGGACCATCAATTTGTGAGAGGTATTCCGATTTGTGCCATTAGCCAAGTGCTTGATAAAATAATTACTGGAGGATCCAACGGCCCCCCTCTCTTAATAAATGGTGTGAAGAGGCCAATGCCACTTGTCAGACTCCTAGAGGCCGAGCTTTATCCTACTTTGCTTTCTAAGGCTAGAAGTTTTGGTTTACCTGATGCTTGGGTGCAGGTAATGTACTCTATTGTTTTCTAAGGAGAAAGGAAAGGGGCTTCTTTTCTGGGGTTGAGAATAGAAGGGAATCCTCCTGGAATCAGCACTAGATAGATACTCAAAAAGTAAAAAAAGAAAGCAAAATAGAGTTGAAACTTCTTTTAGAGGGGTTGCCTAGAAGTTGCAAAGCAACATTTTCCTCTTAATGGTTTGCCCTAATTGTTAGGATGGCACAAATTCCTGTACTCAAAACCAGGAATCTATTTTGATAATTCTTTAATTTTGCTTTTGGCATTTCTTGTCTTCTGTTTGTTTGAAAATTATGCCATAGGATATTCCAATTTGGAAACTAAACATCAAATGTGGTGCCAATTTAGCCTCAAATCATTAATTGATGCTGTAATAGAGAGATTCAGTATCTGCTTGTACTGACCAAAATGGTAACATTTTACATCACAAATGCTTTTGTTTGTTTCTAACCAGGCTCTAGCTAAGAAGGATCCAGTTAGAAGGCAAGTGTTAAGAGTCAAAGGGTGTTTGGCTGGATCCAAGGCTGAAAACCTTCTAGAACAAGGTGACATGGTTCTTGCTATTAACAAAGAACCAATCACACATTTTCGTGATATTGAAAGTGCTTGTCAAGAGCTGGACAGGACCAGCGGTCATGATGGATCACTAAGTATGACAATCTTTCGACAGGTTGGAATTTTTCTCTATAAACAATGGTTATGATTTATGAAATTCTGAATTTATTTTTTATTTAAATTTCAATGATTATGATGATATGTTGGCTTGTTAAATGAGCAGGGAAAGGAGATGGATATAGTAGTTGGTACTGACATAAGAGATGGCAATGGCACCACAAGAATGGTGAACTGGTGTGGTTGCATAATTCAGGATCCGCATCCATCTGTCAGAGCCCTAGGGTTTCTTCCTGAAGAAGGCCATGGTGTCTATGTGGCAAGGTATACAATTATTGTTAGAGCATTCCAAGGGAGGTTACAATTACACAACAATTGGTACTCGATTATTTATTTGTTCTGTACTAAAGTTAGTTCTGATGTTATGTATAGATGGTGCCAAGGGAGCCCGGTGCATAGATATGGCCTTTATGCTCTTCAGTGGATAGTCGAAGTTAATGGCAAGCCAACTCCTGATTTAGAGACCTTCATTCAAGTGGCCCAGGTGCACTAAATTTGCAAAAAGAGAATGAAATATCGCATGTGTAATGTCCAACCAAAAAAAAAAGAAGGAATATACAAAACAATAAAGTTTATATTTGTTTTTACTATTAGCCATGAAAGGTTTGCTCTGGGAGCCCTGTGCTTCCTCGGTTTTAGGAGGAAACTAAAATTGCCACTTGTATCTATCTACATGAGCAAGGTTGAGAGAAGGGGTAGTTTAGTTAATTAAAGAAATCAGAAGATTTCTTACATGTGATTTGATTGTAGGAATATAAGTTCTCACATGTCACCTTTTTTTTAAAACTGAAATAATTAGGGTTTGGAGCATAGTGAATTTGTGAGAGTGCGTACAGTACATTTAAATGGGAAGCCTCGTGTACTAACTCTCAAACAAGATCTGCATTACTGGCCAACCTGGGAGCTTAGGTTTGATCCAGAGAATGCCATGTGGCGCCGAAGAATTATCAAATCATTGAATTCTGCCATTTTAGAATGATCTGTACACCCGAAATATTTATTCCCTTGTAGAATTCTGTTATAAAAGAATGAAGTTCTTTCCCCAGGTGGTGTTGGTTCGGTTTGGGGTGTAGGTTTGGTGTGTCTGTGGATTGGGTTTTTTTTTTTGGGTTGGGGGTGGGGGGGGAGATGGGTGTTGGTTTTAGTGGCGGGTAGTGTTACCTATACCGATCACAGTGACTGACTCCAATTGTTGTTAAATTATTAGGTGCATTATCAACAATTAATGAGCACTAGTGTTGAATAAAAGGTTCCGTGAGTAATGCTGCATAGGAAGCATGACTCACCTCTTCAATGCAACGAGGTTGCAGAAAAAAAACAAAAGAGTTACTCTTTCAGATACTTTTTTTTTGGTGGAGCAAAACTATTGTTGTTTTTGTGTGATCAAAACTATTGTGTGGTAGCTAAGCCAACTGGTAGATAGTGACAAGACTCCTATGCAATTGTCTTTACAGTAACTCGAAAAGCAAAAGTTTTGCATACTTGCAGTTTATCTTTATATCAAATTCTAGCAGTACTTCAAATGTACTCATGAAAGGGGGGGAAATCAAAAGTTTTTCATACTTCAAATGTACTCATGAAAGCTCTGAATCCTCTGCCCCTTGAGTGCAGAAATTTTCTGTCCCCCTTAGTCACTATGTGTTGGACCGGGCATTTTTAATTTTTGAATTGAGGGTTCAACTCGAGTCCACACGTATCAATTCTGGGGGCCATAGTGACAAATGAATTATTTGGGTTCGGTTCGGCGGAGTCAAAAATTCGTGATTCGGGTATAATTCGGGTATAATTCGGAAATGATACGGAACTGTTTCGAATCAGAAAAAAATTTAACACTTGTATAATAACTTAGAACACAATTTTTTTAATTCAGAAATGGACACAGAAGATCGAGTTTGAACTTTAAAACCCCAATTCTTCCTATTCATTCTGTCTTGTTAGGATGCTTAAGTACATCTTCTATTTTTTAAATTTAGTGGGATGGTATTAAAAAGATCCAAACCGTTAATTTCAGATTTAACTGTTCAGATCTTGGTCAATCATGCAATAAATTCTCTACAAATTGGAGAGGATCCCTACAAATTGAAAAAGTTGTGGAGCAAAGTCAGCAAACACGTGATGCCCCAGCCTAGAAAACTGTGAATCTGTCGTGATTTCAAAATTTCTTCGAATTTCAAAATCATATCGCGCCGTATTTTTCCGAATTTAATGCGAATTAAACGTAAAATCCGTATAATTCGTGAATAAATCGCATATAATTCGTTTAATTTGCGAATTTCCGTTTAATCTGCTGTTCGGTTCGCCGATAACTCAGATCCGAATTATTCGGAAATTATTCGTGAATAATTCGCGAACCTTGTCACTATGCTGGGGGTAGAGGATTCAGTTCTGTCCCTCTAATTTTGACTGGGGGCAGAGGATTCAGTTCCGTCCCTCTAACCTTGATAAAGGGAATGGTAGACATGCTGAACAAACTAACAATAACCTCAGCGATGATGAAATTTTTATATTGTCGAGCCATGTTTAAGAAACTATAATTGAAAAGCTGAAACAACTTCAAGTAGTTTGCTATGATATCCTTGCCGTTTTATGATCATGCCGACAGACTGAATAATTTGTAAAATGGATCTATAGCTAAGCAAATAATCAAATTATTTAGGGATCAAGTAACAGTCCCCCTACTTCAGTTCCCTGTCCTCCGCACTAAAAGATAAAAAAAAAAAGTTAAAACGTGCTAACTACCACCAAAGAGCAAGATTAATGCTATTTTATTAATAGTCAAAACGTATAGTATTCATACCTACGAATTTGTAGTATTCATACTTATTATTAGAACCATTCGTTATATGTAAACACAAGTTGGAGGGGACCAGTAACAACCAGGGGGACCGCTGACGTCTTGTGACAGCCTGGATTGGGGACCACAATTGTTTGAAAGCGACATTTACCAAGATTGGGGACCGAATCTATATATTATTCATATCTAAATAAAGAAGTATTCATATCTAAACAAATGAAGTATTCATTATGACGATTACAAAGTATTCATACATGTTTAAAATAATTTATACAATTCAAAATTCAAAGTTAGATTCATCTTTCTCACCCTATCTCTTCCAAGAAGTATTCATACTGACGATTACGAAGTATTCATATATAACTAATGAAGTATTCAATATCTAACAAATGAAATATTCATATATATAACTATTCATATCTAACTAATGAAGTATTCACATATGACACTAACAATATTAACATCTGACACTAATAATATTCACACCTGTTCAGATTGGGACAAAAAAGAAAGGTTGTTAGGGGGACAAAAAAGGAAGGTTGAAAATAGTGAATTTTGATCACGTGGGAGAAAAAAAGGAAGGTTGTTAGGGGGACAGATAGGGGACAGATTCAAGAAGGACAACATCTTTACTCAATTATTTAATCATTCTTCTGGCAATGGATACTTGCATGTTTTGATCTCTCACATTCAAAGAAGATTTGTTCAACCCATCCAATCAACGCTGCCAAGAATATTGGTGAAATCAATTCGCACATTATTTGCAGGATTCTATTTTCAAATATTGTGTTCTTTCCTATAAGAAGTTCCTTCATATCTTAAATTGGCCTCAATCGTCAAACCTAACACATGGAGAAACAATTTTCTCTCATAAAATATATTTGGTAATGAGCATTGCATCGTTGAATTAATACTATAGCAAAGCAAACAAGAAATAAGTCAAATTGAGAAACATTCAGCATTAGTGCATCTGAAAAAGGGAAACATAATTAGCCAAATATATATATATATATATATATATATATATATATATATATATAGAGATGGACTTGGGTGAGACGCGGTGTATATGCCGTTTGTACTTCACGCCGTATTTTCATTTTGAAAGTCCAAACGACCGATCCGAACCGTTAGATGTTTAATCCATAATGAAATGTGCTTGGAGACTAATTTTTACATTTTTTGGAAATTTTTTACTATTTATTAAGCATTTTTGAAAGTTGCTGTTTTGCTGTGAACAGTAAAAAACAGTAAAATTTTCTGAACCATCAGATCAGCGGCATTCAAAATTGCTTAATAAATAGTAAAAAAATTCCAAAAAATGTAAAATTTTGTCTCCAAGCACATTTCAATATGGAGAACAAGATGAACGGTTCGGATCGGTTGTTTGAATTTTCAAAATAGCTAAACCGTACCGTGGAGCACCAAACGCGTATACTCCGCGTCTCACCCAAGTCCATCTCTATATATATATATATATATATATATATATATAAACCTACTCACGCATCAACTGATGATATTAGGCTGCCCCCCGTAGGGCTGTAAACGAGTTGGCTCGGGTCGAGCTGGGCCTTAGCTCGGCTCATTTATTTTGGCCCGAGCCTGAATCGAGCGAGCTGGACCTAGGTCACCTGAGCCAAAATCCCTGGCTCAACTTATGACAAGCCAGCCCGAGCTAGCTCGCGAGCTAACGAGTTGGCTCGTTGGGCTTTATTGGGCTCTATATATTAGATAGATGCTATAAAGGATACAAGGACTGCAGTCGACACCACCACAGCCGTCCAACCTTACCACCCCTACACCGACAGGCCCTCCTATGCCCATGTAGTGCGCCTACAACCCAACATCCCCCCAAACAACATCCCGAGAACTACCCTACCTCCAACTCGGCCTAACACACCTCCTACCCCGCCCGGCACCACTTACTATGTATCACCCCACAGTCCATCCCACCTTCGCTTTCCACCTTCCATCCGCTTTCCTGAGTGGCGTGGCCGTTGCTTCAAGTGTTGTAGGAAAGGACACACGCTAGGCACTTTTCGTAACCCTAAAAGGTGCGGTAAATGCTGGAAATACGGCCATGTTGGACTGCAATGTAGGCAACCGCAGATGCAAGCGTGAACAGCCACAATCCCTGCCACTAACACAACAAGGCAGACCTGGCAGCCTAGAGGGGAACCGGGTTTTGATGACCTGTTGACAGATGGCTACCCATATGGCGTGCCGGAAATACCTGAAGGTAGACCACATACCGTTCACTGTTTTATTGATCAGGATGAAGAATGCCATGTAGAAGTAGACAAGCTCCAATGCAGGGGAGTAGTGCTTATGGCTGAAAACGAGATGCCTTGGGAGATGAGCTGTGACAATGTGGCTAGCCTTGCGGTTAAAACACACCTAGTAACTAGAGAAGAGATACGAGTCAGTACACTCCCGAATTCGCGCTTTCTCATTACCTTACCAAAGGGATTAGCACTGGAGACATTCATATATGCAACACCAATAGAGGCTTGGCAAGACGGTCTTAGTTTTCAACAATGGTCTCCTCATTATGGTGCCTCCATATCCATTCCTGAATATAAGGTGCTTTTCAGCCTTCATGGCATACCACCGCACTTGCGCCGTGAGAAAGAGGTGGTAAAAACGATAAGTAAGTTTGGGGTCTTCCTAGGCACGGTGGAACAAGAGAACCCAGAAAATCTCTCTTTATATTGGGCAGTTGCAGGAGTAGATGACCTTCTATATGTACCCAAATATGTAACTATGCACGCAGGAGGATTAATTCATCCTGTCAGGGTAGATCCAATTAAGTGGAAGACCAGTTTGTACGCAGCAGGGGACCTCCCTCCCACCCCTCCGAAATACAAAGGCCCGAGGTCACCGTATCAATCCCCTACTCCTTCTCCTCCGGATACAGATGAGGAAGTAAACCTAGATGATGATGAGGTGGTTCAGGTGACTAGAAGAACAATCAGGGAGATGTGTAGAGGTAAGGATCCACAAATTTTGCCAGATGAGATCCGGCATATTGCTGCACCGCCGAGCAATCAGATGGGGAAGATGACCAACCAGCTGGGCACACATGATGAGCTTCACCATGGAAAGAAAAATTGGCAAGTATGACACAAGGAACCCATAGTAACAATGTCACAGAAAATCAGGAGGAAAGGAGGTCAGCTCTCCTGACAAAAGGAGGGTTAGCTTTTCAGAAACATAACACTGGAAAATTAAGGAGGATCAATCCAATTCTAGTGAGGCCTATAGATGATAGTGTTGAAATAGGGGCACCGCTAATTAGCTCGAAAACTGAAATTAAATTGCAATTAAAAGTAAAAGAGATGGGTTTAGAGAAATTTGACACGCGGGATGATAACGGAGTTTGGCAAAACAATGGCCTACGTCTCCGGGGCGTCGCAACCTCTTTCTAGGTGCGCCTTTCTATTACCCAATATGAAAGGATTACAATTGTGAACCGTGAGCCCTTACAAAACGGGAAGTCACAGCCAACGAGAGATGAGCGCCGGCGAGCCCTTACAACCAAGGAAAGTCACACGAGCAACTCGAGGTTTGAGCCGGCGAGCCCTTACAAACAAGGGAAGTCACACAAGCTACTCAAGAACAAGAGAAACACTCAATAGATCACTCTAACCTAATCTAATTAGAGATTAGTGAAGTGGATTTGAGGTTGTTTGAGATTGATTGAGAGATATTGAAGTTTTAAGCTCAATCAACAATGGTGGAACCAAGCTCTTAGAAAATCACCTCTTTTGAAGTTTAGAGACGGTTAGGTTAAGTGGGGAAGAGACCTCACTGCTCTATTTATAGAGACAGCTCCAGAAAGAGCAAATTGAGTTAAAACGTTACAACGTTTTATCTTATAATGCGATTTTAGGTTTTCAATTTTCTGACAGCTCAGCTAATCGGTCCAAAACGTTACAACGGTTGTAAAACGTTACATAACGTTTTGTTCTGTAAAATCTTGATCAAAAACAGGAATTGTTTGAAGGCTGAATTTAATTAAAACGTTACAGAAAACGTTATAACTTTTTAAAATGTTACAGCACAATTTATAAAACGTTACAGAAAACGTTGTAACTTTTTAAAACGTTACAGCATATTTTTTTGATTCCTTTGCCTTTGATCAAGTTATTTTACAGCGTTTTCTTAAGGTATAATCCTTATAACGTTTTACAAACGTTACCAACGTTTTTATCCTATTTAAACAACATCAAAAACACTTAACCAAGTTTAGATTTTACAATTTACATTCTTGATAAAAGTCTTCGTGATTTCTTCAGTCCAAGCATATTATACTGCAGTTCTTACTCTTCTTCAACCTACATAATCTCAAAATAGAAGAAATCATAAAATTCAATAATTGTATGTTTTTGCAAATTAGTCAAATAGACGTAAAAGATTATTGTACGAACAACAGATAGGGCAAGTCTGAGATCAGGCAAAGAGACTCAGCACACCACACAATCAGATGGTGCGGCCACAGGTGATCGGGGAAATGTGAGAATCTTGCCAAGAGGAATGCAGCTGGGAAAAAGTCCCCAACGGGCCAATGCTGGTGAACACGCAACAGTACAACCATCCAATCAGACATTGGAAACTGAGCAGCCACGCGGGGCTTCCGCAGAACAGAATGTTCTGTCTCCTACAGTACCTAGTACGAGTCGCATTAGTACGCAGAGGTCTAGAGAGTTGGGGAAAAAGACAGTACTGATTTCTAGCCCTAGCGGTTTGGGTGGCAGTGGCGGATCCTCGAACCCGTTTACTTCTTTGGCATATCTCAGGAAATCAGCGAGAATAAAGAGGAAGTCTAACCAGGCCCAAAGTAGTGCCTCTCCTGGGCCATCCAAAAGGCAATAAGTACAGGCGCAGAGGATGGGAAGGCAAAACCCAAACCAAAGGAGAAATAAAGGCCCAACAACCAACAGATGACACTAGATGTGATTTTGACCCAAATGGCTTTTATCAAGTCAAAGTGCCTTATGCGTTGTGCACAGACATAACACATCTGATTGGGGTTAGCACAGAGGAGGTTCTTCTCACAGTAGATGAGGATAATGAAGATCGTTTGAGACAATTGGGAGAAAAGGAGCAGCGGTTGGGGCCTTATCTCTAGGACTCGGATATGGAGGAGGAGTCAGAGGAGGATTGAAGATATCCCAAGTGTGTTATATTGATGATAGTTGTATAACAAGTTTTTATTATGAATACAAAAAAACTAAAAATTTTGTGTTGGAATGTCAGAGGGCTAGGGGATGTAAACAAGTGTGATGAAGCGAGAAATGTTATCAAAGACTCACGATGTGATGTATGTTGTATGCAAGAATTGAAATGGAACTCATTTGATTGTCGGTATGTGAACCGTGTTCTTCCTTCTTTTTTTGATCAAAATTGTGTGATGAAAATAGCTAACAACTCAAAGGGAGGTCTGCTAATAGCTTGGAAGAGAAATTACAGGCTTCTCAATAGTTGGAGCTCCGAGCACACTATTTCAGCACTATTGGAGCAGATGTCAACGGGATGGCAATTTTTGATAACAAATGTGTATGGGCCCAGCGATGATGATGCAAGCAAGCTAGAATTCATTGATGAATTACGGTCTTTGCATTCATTAGTAACTTCTCCTTGGGCGTTGTTGGGAGATTTCAACCTAGTCAGGTGGTATGTGGACCGATCAGCTGACCTAAGGGGCTACGGACTCATGTGTGCATTTAATGACCTTGTTCGTGATTTGGGATTGATGGATGTAGAACTCTCCAATAGATCTTATATTGGAGCAGCAAGTGGCCTCGGCCGGTTTTCCCTCGGTTGGACAGAATTTTTCTGTCACCACACTGGGCTACAGCCTTTCCAATTATTCAAATGACTGCATTGGTAATGATTGTATCAAACCATGTGCCGTTGCTCCTCAACTGCACCAAGCGGTCAACATCTAAGCCCCCCCCACGGCTTGAGATTTTTTGGCTAAATTACAGTGAAGCGCATCAAATAGTTCAAAGGGTGTGGGATTCTCAAAACCAGCTACCCTTAGGAGATCCAAGGAGATTTCAACAGAAAACCGACAAGTTGCACAGTGATTTGAGGAAATGGCACCTTGGTCGGTTCTCACAAATTGATACTCAGCTCCAGAATTGTAGGAAGGCATTACAATTTTTTGATTCAATTGAGGAGAAGCGAACGCTTGATATGAGGGAGTTCAACTTCAGACTAAAAATAAGGGCACGTGCTTATGAGTTAGCACAAGTTGTCGAGGTCAGATGGATGCAACGCTCAAGAGTTACATGGCTACAAAGTGGAGACAAGAACATGCGATACTTTCATGCCTTTGCATCAGCTAGGGCTAGGAAGAATGCAGTGGAGAAAATCAAACATGAGGGTAGAGAGTGCACGAGCAAAAGGGAAATTGTTGATGTTTTTTGTGAACACATGCGAGCTGTACTAGGCACTAAAGGGGATGCGCTAGGTTTTGACCCAAGCAAACTCTACCCTCAGCCGGATTGTCTAGAAGAATTGCAAACACCATTCTCCGAACGTGAGATTGAGTGTGCAGTTTGGCAACTGGCTTCAAACAAAGCTTCAGGGCCCGACGGGTTGCCGAGTGAATTTATCAAGAAATTTTGGCCAATGCTCAAACCTGAAATAATGACGATGTTTAAGGAATTTTTCCATAACAAACTAGACCCGGAGTGCATGAATAAGGCAAATATTGTATTCGTGTCGAAAAAGAAAAAAGCAGAGGAGGTGGGGGAGTTTCGGCCAATCAGTATAATTAACTTGGTACCCAAGTTGATTTCAAAGGTGCTTTCAAACAGGCTTAGGCTGAAGTTACAGGAGCTAATTTCGTCACAACAAACCGCATTTGTGAAGAACAGGCACATTGCGGAAACGTTTATATCCACAAGAGAATTAATGCAAGAGATCAAAAGCTCAGAGGCAGAGGCGGTATTTCTCAAATTAGACTTCATGAAAGCTTTTGACTCCATTCATTGGCAGTTTTTGCTAACTGTCTTGAGAGTGAGAGGTTTTCCTGATAGGTGGATCACATGGATTTCGGCAATCCTTCATACTTCAGCTTCGCGAGTAATGGTCAATGTTGAGCTGTCGGATTACCTTCCACACCGAAGGGGGCTCCGTCAAGGAGATCCCCTATCTCCTATGTTGTTCATAGTGGCAGTGGATGTATTACAGAGAATGGTGCAACAGATAAACACAAGATTACCAAGATCAATTTCTCAAAAAATTAAGGAATCGGTGCTAGCTCTGTAATATGCAGATGATACGGCATTGATTGCCAATGTTGCGGAGGATTTGCAAACAGTAATAGTGTTAAAGATTGTGCTCAGAATCTTCACAAAGATCTCAGGTCTCCGTATCAATTATGGCAAAAGTTGCTTCGTGCCGTTTAGCCTAACTCAACAACAATTGCTTAAGGTGGAGGCGGTGTTGGGGTGTCCAAGAACAAACCTCCCTGTCACTTACCTTGGGATGCCACTAACAGTTAAACGACCGCGGAGAGACTTGTTCATTCCAATCATTGACAAAATCGAGAGAAGGTTTGAGGGGTGGAAAAGAAAATTAATTTCTCGAGGAGGGAGACTTCAACTGGTAAAATCTGTGTTGTCTTCGATACCAGTATACTACATGTGCTGTTTTCTTTTGCCCAATTGGGTAATTGATATGATAGACAGTATTAGACGGAAATTTCTGTGGGGCAAGAACGAAGTCGACAAGGCAGGGATATCACTGCTAAACTGGACAGAGGTATGTAGGCCAAAAAAATGGGGAGGTATAGGGATCACTGAACTCCATACTCAGAATGTATCACTACTATTACGATGGTGGTGGCGACCGTATGTAGAACCTCAAGCACTTTGGTCAGTTACAGCAAAGAGGTTACATGGTTTGGGCATATACGCGACTGGTCTGACTTATTGGGCAGTTAGGGGCTCGTTTTTCTGGAATCAAATTCAGAAATTGAAACAACTTTTTAATTGGTCCACAAGTTGGGTAATAGGGAATGGGGAGCGGATATCTTTCTGGCATGACTCGTGGTCGGGTACAGCATTCATCCACTTAGTTTCAGAAAGACCACCCTGCCCCTTTGCATCACTAAGGGATGTGGTACCGATCATCAATTTTATAGCCCCGGAATTTGCAAATGAGGTCACTGACATTGAGTTAAGTCAAGCAAGTGACTTAATACAGTGGAGGTGGGAAACCAATGGATACTACACATCAAGGTCTTTCTATGAGATCAAGATGGGAGGAGGTATGATACAAGACAAGTACGCAGGGATGTGGAGAGCAAAAGTTCCGCCTACTGTGAAGATTTTTGGGTTCCTATTGCTAAAAAACAGGATACTGATGCATGAAGTTATGCACCACAGATACATGCGATGCTCTCTGCCATGTGTTTTATGTGATAACTACCCGGTTGAATCAGCTTTCCACATCTTCTTTCTTTGTCCCTATGTAGTTCATGTTTGGTTTTTGCTTAGCAGAAAGGTTGGGGTCAACCTAATCAACATCAAACAGGACCTACTGGCTACTTGGGAGGTATTAGTTAAGGTGGTTAGAAGTAGGGGAAGCGTGTGGAAGAAAAGGGGACTACCTTTGTTTTTGTGTGCAGTTTGGGGAACATGGAAGCAACGCAATGAGAAGGTCTTCACAAATCGAAGGATGGCACCTCAGGTACTTGCTGACAAGATTTGGTGTGAGTTTGAGCAATGGATGGCTCACTGTTGAGCAAGGGTTTTTATTTTAATTTATTACTGATGTGTTTTGGTCTATGGATGTTTTTCTTTGGTTGTTTTTGAAATTGTAATATGATGGCTCTGGTAGAAGAAGAGCTGATGATGTAAATGACGTTTTTCTCTTTATATTAATACAATTACCTTGGCAGCCACTGCCAAGTTTTTCAAAAAAAGAGAGAGAGTATGAGAGTTTTACTTAAGGTGGCGTCTGTACGATGACGTGACAGCCCTCTGGTCAGTTACAATTAAGAAGCTCAAAGGTTATGGGACCTACGTTAATGGACCATGTTTCTGGATTGCAAGAGGGTCTTTTTTCTGGAGTCAGTTACAAAAATTGAGACCACTATTCAACTGGTCTACAATTTGGAATGTTGGAAGTGGTGAGGGAATCTCCTTTTGGCAAGATTCATGGGGTGGCATCGCCATTAGCAATGGTCTAGCAGCAAGGCCGTCTAGCCCCTATATCTCTCTCAGAGATGCGGTGCCGGTAATGGAAATGGTTGCTCCGTACTATGTAGATGATGTGGTGGGAGTGGTCTTCTCACATGCCAGGGATGCTATTAAATGGAAATGGGAAACAACCGGAATGTACTCAGCAAAGTCGGTTTATGCTACCATTATGGGGGCGGCAAGATTCGGGACAGGTATGCACAAATCTGGAAAGCCAGAGTACCGGCTACTGTCAAGATTTTTGGGTTTCTAATGTTAAAAAATAGGCTCCTGACGCATGATAATATGGAACATCGCGGTATGTATTGTGCCATGCAGTGTGTTCTACGTGAAAATTGCCCGAGTGAGTCGGAGTTTCACATTTTCTTTCTATGCCCCTATGTTGTACATGTCTGGTACATTCTGAGTAACAGGGCAGGAGTCAATTTAATTAGCTTTAAACGAGATCTTAACTTAACATGGGAAGCATCAATAGGTAATATCAAAAGTAGAGATGATCACTGGAGAAGAAAGGCCCTTCCACTATTCCTATGCACAGTATGAGAAACATGGAAACAAAGGAATGCCAAGGTATTTTTAGGAACAAGGATGGTTCCACTGGTGCTGGCAAATAAAATCTGGTGCGATACTGACCAATGGATGGCATACTGCTGAGAGTAGAAGCATGCAAGATGTTAAAATAAACGTTAATTTTATGTTGTTTATGGGAGCTGTTCTAAGCTAGTTTAAATTTAGTGTTTGTAAGAGTTGTATATGCTGTATTGCCCAATATGAGAATCTGTTCTCTATCTGGGTGGTGTGGATGTAAAACAATCTCATTAATACTAATACAATCCTCTTGGCAGTCGCTGCCAAGTTTTTCAAAAAAAAAAGAAGAAGAGAGTTTTTCTTAAAAATATCAAATAATAAAACACTTATTCAAAATCTTACCACATCCAGTGGACCAGATAATTTTTTATTTTTCTAATATTTTATGGATATTTTAGTGTCACTGAACTCAATGAAAATAAATCCAAGACCGTGTTCCATAAGGAATTGTAGCAATATCTCACTGGCCAGGCCCAGTGTTGGCATAAAGAGAGAGAGAGAGAGAGAGAGAGAGAGAGAGAGTCAAGTACCTTTTGAACTGTATCTAGCGCGCTTGGCAGATCTTTATTTTTCTTCAATTCCTCTAAGAGACTTCTCATTTCATTATTACTTCTCTTCACCTTAAACAAATAGAAGCCGTGTTGAGATATTCATTATAGGCAAATGAATAAAGAAGGAAATAGGGAGGTGCATATCTGAGCAGGTGTGATACGCAAGGCACAGTTTGATTTCTTCCTTCATTCTGTTTTTTGTTTCCTTGTTTTTGTTTTGTTATTTTTGGAAAAAAGGAAAATACCAAAAATATCTTTTACCTTGTATCTCTATTTAAGCACTGTCTTTCTTGTTCTCTGTATCAAAAAATATTTCAAAGAAATACAATAAGGGAGGGAGGAATTGAGGGAGTCTTGTGTCAAATTTGTGATTGCTTGAAATTTATTTTTCTTTAAGCCGCAATCACTTATACAAAAAAAAAAAAAAAAAGTTGGACCCAAGCAGATTGCAAGATAGGCAAATATTCTAAATTCTAAATATACAAACCTTCTCAAGCAAGTTCTTCAAAGAAGCTATCTCATCCTTCTTCACTGTTATTATCTTCTCTTGCAAGTCCCCAGTATAAGGATAGAGCACATCAAGGGATTGTTCTTCGATTATATGTTCGACCTTACTAAGGACAGAGCCGACCTATGAAAATGTTATGATTCATTTATATATACAAGGATGGTATAACAACATGTGCATACAATTAGCACGTTAAATTAGATTTTTATTGGCAGAAATCACGGGAAAACCAAATAAGTAACAATGAGAAGTTCCTTGTTTTTTTTTTTTTTTTTTTTTTTTGGTGGGGGATTAGCTTGGTGAGCCCCTATCTAACCTGAAACAGAAAAAAAAATGTAACCTTTGCAACATGACAGATCTTGTCCAGGGCCCTCTGCAGTTAAACAAGGATAACATTTAGTTACTTCACTAGGTGCAACATAGCACTTACAAGGACAAACAGTTATTAGAAAAATAATGATAATGATATAAAAAAAATTTCGTAACATACCACTATGTTGTATGGTAAAGACTCAACAACCTGAAAAGAAATGCAATTAAATGAGGGCAATTCTGTCAAACTAAAATGGAAATAAATATAATATTGGTACCTTTTGCAAACATATGCCAAGAGACTTGGTGAGTAAACAATAGAAAATTAAAAACTTGACAATGTTTTGAACTTTGAAAATTGAAAAACAAATTGGTAGCACCAAAGTTCAGGAACTACCACTTTGATCTTAGCCAACCTCTACCAATTTGGCCTCCGTGCAACGGCTCAATATTTGATTTTTCAAAATCCTAACAGTCGATCTGAACCGTTCATCTTATTCTCCATATTAATATGTATTTGGAGACCAAATTTTACATTTTTGGAATTTTTTACTATTTTTGTAGATTTATTGAAAATCGCTGTTTTCAGCAAATCTGGACCATAAAAAAACAATAATTTTCAATAAATCTAAAAAATAGTAAAAAAATTCCAAAAAAATATAAAATTTGGTCTCCAAACACATTAATATGGAGAATAAGATGAACGGTTCGGATCGATTGTTAGGATTTTGAAAAGTTGAATATTGAGCCATTGCACGATTAATATGGAGAATAAGATCGATTTTGAAAAGTTGAATATTGAGCCACTTTGAAAATCGCTGATCCAACGGTGACCCCCTGATTTTACTGTTTGGCAAGCCACCGTTGGATCAGCGATTTTCAAAGTGGCTTAATAAATAGCAAAAAAATTCCAAAAAATGTAAAATTTGGTCTCCAAGCAGATATTAATATGGAGAACAAGATCACCGGTTCAGATCGACTGTTTGGATTTTGAAAAATAAAAAATGGGGTGGCAGCACTTCGGCCGAAGTGCTGCCGAAAGCATATTAGCCTGTCTCTCTCTCTCTCTCTCTCTCTCTCTCTCTCTCTCTCTCTATATATATATATATATATATATATATATATATATTCTCTCCTCTATATTATGCATCTTAAATTGAAATGGATGACAGAAAGTCGTGTGGCTGGGATTTATTAATCTAAATTCGGTTTTGAATCTGAGCCTTTCAATCAAATAATCTGTCTTTTTTGATTAAATGTATCCTTGATATGTATAGAAGTCTATATTTAGTTTAAATTGGACCCGCTACACGAATTATCACACATCTTGTCACACATCTTTGCATAGATCTGCAAAAAATTTCGCTGATCCGTAAATTTGTTCTCCTCAGCAAAATTGCTGCCCATCCCCTCCCCGACCGTTCTTCCCAATGAAAAAAAGAAACCTCCAATCAGCCCCCGTTGGTGTCTCGCCTCTACCCTAAATTGTGGTCGGAAGAAGCCCCTACGCCAACATCCTGCGCCTTCCTCTCCCTGCCGCCCTCGGTCGAGCGAGTTCAAATCCGGTAGCGACAGGCTAGTCTTAGAGGCCATCCCGCCTCTGTTCCTCAAGCAAACCCTAGGTCAAGGATCACATATCGTTAACTTTCTCGCTCAATCTCCCTCTCACTGTACATAAGAGGATCTAGGATCAAGGTTTGATTCTTCCCCCACCCCCCTCCTATTTTCTACTATAATTATTTGTTTATTTTTCAGATTTTGAATTGTCAAGGTGAAATTTTCAGAAAATGAAAGAAGATATTTTCCTTCTTTCGAATTTAGAACAAAATGATGCATTTTCAGTTTGTTTTACTCACATTGTCTTTCTTTTTCCATGCAGGACAGTGTTTTACTCCACATGTCATAATTGTTAACAATGGAGAGGTGAATTGTTAACAATGGAGAGGTATCAATTGTTTACCACCTGCTCAATTTCAGGGAATCTGGTAGCCTACGTACTGGGAATCATGGATTTTACATTAATTGCTGGTTTGTTGGAGGAGAGCTGTTTTCTTCTCTAAATTAGCTGGAGAGATTTATGAGAAGGTGAAAGAGAAGGAAGGAATGAGTTAGGCATCAATGAAAACTTCTGTACTATTAGAGGATGAATCTGATACTTGCCTATGGTGCTGGGAGGTAAGGAAAAATAAAATAAAAACAAAATGTATTATTAATATGCCTTTAGTTAATTAGTTTTGCCAATATCACTCAAAGCTATCAAGTTGCACCTCATTATTTTTTGCGGTTAAAAGAATACAAAAAGGTTGAAGTGTAATTTATCTACAACCCCAAGTCTCAAAGATATACTTTGTGTTTATAGTTAATGAAAAGATGATTATGTAATCCCTTATTTTGCATTATCAGACAAGAGACTTGAAGTTGTTTCCTCCAAGTGTACATGGAGTGTGGAGTATTAAGTACACGGCGAATGACAAGGAAAAAAATTCACGAGAGGATATATGCTTTTACTGGTAATCTCTTTACCTAGCAGTAATTGCTCTTTATTGGATAAAATTTACACCTCTTCCTTGAAATTTGGAATGCCTAAATTATATAAATAATGTGTTAAATGCTAAATTCAATGTGAATAGATTATTTCATAAGTAGCTATGATATATCAAAATGTCATGCAGAAGTGTAATATACTTACACATCAAATTATTTATAATTTATATTGTACTTGAATTCTTATAATGTCCTTAGTATGGGCAAACTATTGTGCCTAGGTCTTGATGTGTGAGAAGTAAAAGGGTTATTTGGGCATCTTTTATATAAGTGGTAATTATTTTCATGTTTTGTGATTATATGCAATGTTTTTCTTTTATCTAATGTCTTGAACAAATTTTGTTTTTATTTTTTATTTATTAGCAAATTTGTCTGCATTGGAGAAGTCAGAGAACATCAATGATCAAGTTAAAGCTTTATCAAATCTTACCAAAGAATTAAACTTGTCGAGAATTCATTCTTATTTGAATTTTCAAGTTCATTGCTTCCTTTGATTTCAATTTCAATTGGGATGGGTGTGTGCACTTCTTTTATCAGATATTTACTTGGTACAATGCAACAATCGAGCTTGATGGATTCAGTGAGGCTGAGTATACAGCTGATGAGGTGATTATTTTTAACTTTTTTCGGGGTTAGAATGGTTTCCACTGCAACTTTGTGAGTTAATTACTTACCTTTCATCAGGTCCAAAAGAATGTGACTATTTGCCACTGCAACTTTAGAGCAAAATTTTGTATAATCAGAAAGTGACTCTTTTCCATTAGAGAAGAGTCATCTGGTTACTTGCCCTCTTTCTTATATTTATCAAATTAAGTAGAAAATTTAATTTTGGTTAATTGCTCAGAGCTTAATTATAAAGGGGTTGATGATTTTTGTCTAATTTTTACATAACAATTATTCATCTCTAGCAGATGCGGCTACAACAACATTCTCCATGAAAAAAGTAAGAAAGGCAACTAATAAACTCTCCAACGTGCTTGGACAAGGCATTTTTAGCACAGTTTACTACATGACACTAGATGATGGGACCCGCATTGCAATTAAATTTGACCAAAAGGTATCAAAAAAACCGCTTCTGTATTTCTTTTCTTTTTGATTTCTCTTTTGTTTCCTTGTTTTAGATTCAATGAGACAGTCAATGAGTTAGATTTTATGTTGTGTAATACCGTATGAAATATGTGCAATCCCATATGAAATATGGAAGTATCACATGTAAAGATCAGAAGGACATGAAAATTGTAAGCTAAGATGCTTAATCAAAATTGTGGATATATATATATATATATATATATCACTTGGTGCCACAGCTAATGACAATTGCTTAGAAGTAATTGATTTTTGGAAACGAAAAGACCTGATACATAATATAGGATGTAGTCAATTTAGATGAGGATACCGAAGATAAGACCTTAAAAAATGCACTGCATTGCTATTTCAATGTTTGAAATGAATTTCATGTAATTGGACATAGGTGGAAATATTATAGCGCCAGCAGTTATGCAGAGCTCTTGTAAGGTACAAAAAAGGGGACCTAAACAGAATTTTTTTTTTGAAACTCTGATAAATCGACATCAAATTGGATAAATAAAGTGCTTACATATGTTAAGTTATAACTCAAACAACCTTTTTATATGTTATGCTGACCTGCAAAATACTTTTATCAATTTCTGCTTGCATCAAGATATAATTACAAGTTAGCCCAATAATTTACAGGATTTGCAAATAGCACTCAGTTTTTGCCTTCTGGTTTTAACCTAGTTCGCACAAGAAGAGGGGCAGGATGGATGGTTGCATCTATCCTATTTTATTTTTTTTGTTAGAGACATAATAAAATACAGAGAAAAAAATGAAATAACATGAGAAAACTCTCGATTGCAATTGAAAGGATCTTATCCATAGTAGGAAATATCGGCCGATACCGATCCGTATCGGCCTATACATATTGGTATCGGCCGTGACCGATCCGATACTGCGGATTCTGCGTTTTTCGTCTAATTTATGCTATTTTGATCTGATACTAGTCATTATTCGGCTGAAACATAATGAACTATGCACATCCATTGTGTACCTGTGATTAAATAGAGGAGAACCCGTGATTAATCAGATGATGATGAAGTGATCCAACTAGCACGAAATAGTTTCTGACAATGAAAAAGTGTGTTTATAGTTTTAATACTTGTATTATATTGTAATAATTTATCTAAACATAAATTATTGTCAAATTATTTTTTTATCAATTTTTTCTTATTTTTTGTGTAAAACAAGCTTCTGGCTAAGAAGTCCGATTTTCCGATCACCGATACCGATATTTCTTTCTATGATCTTATCATCAGTTGGAAACATGGTACGAAAAATCGGCCGATTTCGAGTCAACTCGGAATCGAATGGGACTGGGCCAAGTTTTACCCGAGTCTCGCACAGGTGCGAGTTTCTCAGCAAAACTCGGATGAACAGTACTTGATTCGGCCGAGTCAGCGTTACACTGAGTTTACTCCGAGTTGAGCCAAATCCAAGAAAAAATTTCCGATTCTCACTAACCTGAACTGTCCTGTGCTGTCTATCGTAGGTAGTGCCATTCGAGTTTCATGGGGGGAGTCTCAATCGGCACAGAAATTTCAATTGGAGGTCTCAAATTGAGGCTAAATTGAAACAATTAACCGAATTTTCACTCAATTCTCTTCTTTCTAGTGGTATTCAATCCGACCGATTTTGGATTTTTAGCAACCACAGGACAAATGATTTGGAGAAGTCACGACTAGAACGAAGAAGAAGGAGGTTAAATTCTTATAAAATAGTGAATAGTATGTATGGTGTACAGCTTTGTTTTAAAGACATCACATGGTTTACGGTAAACCAAGTCCAGATAGTTTATAAAATATGGAGTAGAATACGCCGAGTTTTTTATTAATAGAAAATAAATAAATAAAATATCGAAATACGACATAGTTTTTATTTTGTCGAGAAATAAGTAGAACGGGTTGTGTTATCCCGTCCGCTCTAATTATCCTGTCCGAATTATATTTATAATTAATACCCCTTAATCAACTTAGCAGTAAAAAAAAAAAAAAAAAAAAAAAAAACCGGTAATTCTCGGATGGGAAAGGAAGACCCGTCCGAGAATTCTAACTATATTATATTTTGTTTTTTATATTATATTATATTATGTTATATTATATTATATTATTTTTTGTTTTTTATATTATATTATTATATTAATATACTTATATATATTATATTATTATATTATTTTTGTTTTTTAATTATATTATATTATTATATTATGAGGAGGGTTTCAATGCCTCAGGCTTTTCATACCTCATATGCTAGATGTTTGTTTTTAAAGTCTAAATTGTCGATCCAAACCGTTCAACGTGATATCCATACTAAAATATGATTAGAGATGAAATGTTATATTTTTTGAAATTTTTTTACTACTTTTTAAGATGGGTAGAAAATCACTGCTTTTTTAACAGTTCAAAAACATTGATTTTGTACCTATCTTAAAAATAGTAAAAAATTCCAAAAAATATAACCGGAGGGTTTCAATGATTCATCTTTTTCATATCTCATCATATAATATATATAAAATCATAAAATAATAATATAAAAACAAAAAATAATATAATAATATAATTTATATAAATCATAATATGATATAATATAATATAAGAGGAGGGATCCAATGCCTCATCTTTTTCATACCTCATCATACCTCATATTTTATATCTTCGTTTTCGAAGTTCAAATTATCAATTCGAACCGTTATTTATACTAAAATATGCATATAAATGAAATTTTATATTTTTTAGAATTTTTTACTATTTTTTAAGATAGGTACAAAATCAATGTTTTTGAACCGTTCAAAAAACAGTGATTTTCTACCCATCTTAAAAAGTAGTAAAAAAATTTCCAAAAATATAACATTTCATCTCTAATCATATTTTAGTATGGATATCATGTTGAACGGTTTGGATCGACAATTAAGACTTTAAAAACGAACATCTAGCATATGAGGTATGAAAGGCCTGAGACATTGGAACTCTCCTCACAATATAATAATATATAAAAAATATATATAATATAATATAATAATATAATATAAATAAATAATATAATATAATAATATAATATAAAAAACAAAATATAATATAGTTAGAATTCTCGGACGGGTCTTCCTTTCCATCCGGGAATTTTTTTTTTTCAAGAAAGATCCATCTTTTTTCTTTGTTTTCGGGACGGGTTAGATTATACCGTCCGGTTTTTTTTTTTTTACTGCTAAATTGATTAAGGGGTGTTAATTAGGAATATAACCTGGATGGGATGACACAACCCGTTCTACTTATTTCTCGACAAAAATCAAAAGCTATGCTGTATTTCGATATTTTATTTATTTATTTTCTATTAATAAAAAACTCCGGCAGAATACGGGTGCACAAATTGTCACATTCAGCACTTAATGCTCAATTTATACCAAATTTGCTATTAATAAATGCTGTCCTATTTAATTCAATATTGATTATATTATTAAATAAACAGTGATTTATTTTACTATTATTTTATTTTAATAAAGTAAACATGCATATAATTATTGACAATAGTAATTTATTTTATTTATTTTTTATTTTTACTTAAGAAAAATAAATATTAATTGTTTATGAAATAAAATATTTCTATAAAGATAAACTAATGCATACAAAATAAAATATGAAAATGTAAAAGTTAAAATTAAACATTTTATTTGTCTTTTGTGAATTTATCAAGATTTTTATTATTTTATGAATATTATATTTAATTATTAAATTAGATAAATATTAATTTTATAATTAATACACTGTAAATTTGATTGTTTCCCTTCTGAATATAATTATTATGAGTTTTGAAGTGGGTTATTTCACAAATTTAGTACAAAACAAGTTTTTGCCAAAAAATCCGAGTTTTCAATCCGATTATTCCGATTCGGCCGATTCATCCGGTTCCAATACCATGGTCAAGTTTCCGATTCCGATTCCGATTCTGAGTTTCAGAACCATGGTTGGAAAAGTTTCATTACATGAAGTCAACATAGACAGTTGAAAACTCTATTATACTAATGTCAATGATGTCAGTTGAAATTTTAACTGTGATGATCTCTCTCCCTATAAAACCCCCAAACTTATCGATATAATATCTAAAGAGCTTCTTCCTCGAAAGCCAATACGCTCTAACTAACTCGTGATGCTCTTTTGAGGTACGCTGGAAAATTCACTCTCCAAGCCATTTTACATTTTTTTTTTCTGACAGAAGTGACCTCAAAATTCCACTGATTTCATTTAAATTATTAAAATTAGAGCAAAAAGGAAAACTAATAATATAGGGTGTTTGGCACCTATTTTTTCTTTCTTTTTTTCAGGATTTTAGAAACATAAAAATAAGATTTTGTTTTTCTTGTTTTATTTATAAAACTTTTATTTTCGTTTGTGAAAGTTAATATGGGACTCTATAAGGATTGCATATTTCTTGTTAAAACTAATGAATTTTCTTCTTCTTTTTTAACGTTTTTGTTTCCAATAACAGAGCTAGTTCAATTAAAGAACAGTTCATAGCTGTTGGTTAGTTTAGTTACCTGACAGAGGAGTTCCGATGGGCATCGGACCTACTTTGGGTCAATGCGCTCCAAGTCCGCTTCTGCTTTATGATCCGTGCACTTCGCTTTAATATTTGTACATGATCGCTTCAATATTTGTGCACACGGATCATAAAGTAGATCGGGCGGACTTGTAGTCCATAAAAATCAAAAGTAGGTATGATGCTCATCGGACCTTCTCGCTCTATATAGTTACCTTAGTACTTCATTAAAGGGAAGAGCTATTTTAAGTGCCTCAATCACAACATTAAGAACTGAGAGAAATTCTAATTTCTTTATACCGATTTAGCCCCTATTAATTCTCTTATTTATTTGCTAAGTTCTTGTGCTTATTAACGCATTGTTAGTAAATAAGTAAATAAAAACTTGGCATTGATGCTTTTTTATCAAAATATTTTGTTGATTAGTTAGATTATTTGTTTCTTTATAATGCTTCTTATACTTGATTACTAAACTAATCATAAATAGCCAACTATTAATGGTGAAATTGAAAGAAAAATAAATCACAGAACAATGTTATTCAACAGTTTCACTTCACTAATTGGTTTCATTTATGAAATTTCTAGATCAAATATTCTGTCAATCAAATTTTGGAAGTTGCAAGCAACATGGCTTCATCGAAAGATAACAACTCATGGTCTTTGAAGTCAAATGAAAAGCACAGTTCCATTGATAATTGTAATCACACAAACTTGTCACAAATTATTCATGAAATAGAACCACACAACAACCTTTCTTTGAACCAACATGAGAAGTCTGGTATACTTTTAGATCCAACACTAGACTACATAAGTCGGTATTTATTGGAGGAAGATAAAGATGAAAATATTAATGGTGATCAAGAGGATGCTCTTAGAGACATCGAGAAACCCTTTTATGATATCCTTGGAAAAAAATATCCACCTCCACAAGAAAATCAATTGGTAACAAAACAATCCAAGGTAAATCTTGATTTAACAACTTCTGTTTTAAAAGATCAAGTGGGTTCAACCTTTAGTGAGAGTTTGAAACAACTCCCACATATAGAGAACATGCTGGCTACTGAATTTCAGAGAGGTGTAGAAGAAGGATTGAAGTTCCTTCCAAATCACAATAGATTGTCTATTAATTTGCAAGTGAGCAATCTTTCCCTTAATCCAACGAAGAAACGTGATAGCAACATCCTAGAGATTAGATCCAAGGACGAGAAAAGAAGTGATTTGCTAAATAACTATAAGGGTAAAAAGAATACAAATGATGCAGATTTGGACCTTTTGGAGGGGCGAAATTGCAAAATACCCACGGTTTCCAATGAGGAAACAATTAGAGATGAGGTGTTTGATGAAGTACTACTATACCATGGGGAAAATTGTCCAAGAGAAGAAATAGCCAGCCTAAGAGAAATCAAGGAGCTCGAAGCAAACTCATATAGTGAGTACGAAAACCAACACGGCCATATCAATCTCAAAAAACACCTCATCTCCTGTGCTGAGGCGATATCTATAAATGATAACAAAATTGCAAGTGAACTTATAAAACAAATAAGGAAGGAAGCATCTCCTATTGGAGATGGAATCCAAAGGCTTGCTTGTATTCTTGTTGATGGACTAGAGGCACGCTTGGCTGGTAGAAGAAGAGCAGCCTATCGTCAATACTTCACAAGGAAGGTACGTACTGTCGACTATCTAAAGGCCTATTATATGTGCTTAAGGGTATGCCCCATTATGAGAGTTTCATGTCATTTTGCTAATGAGAGCATTCTTAGTGCCATAGGCAATGCATCAAAAGTTCATGTAGTTGATTTTGGCATTACTTTTGGATTCCAATGGCCATCTCTAATTCAATCACTTGCAAAGAGAAATGGTGGCCCCCCAAAACTCCGAATTACCGGGATAGATTTGCCTCGGCCGGGATTTCACCCTACTGAAAGAATCAATGAGACAGGAAGGAGGTTGGAAGATTATGCTAGAAGTTTTAGAGTTCCTTTTGAGTATCAAGGGATCGCCTCACAGTGGGAGTCCATATGTATTGATGATCTTGGTATCAATGATGATGAAGTGCTTGTAATTAATAGTATTTATAGCTTATCTAGACTAAGGGATGAACCTCTATCAGACAAGAATAATCCTATGAATAAATTCCTCGATCTGATTCAAGAGACCAAACCGAAGATTTTTGTTCAAGGAATATTGAACTTATCCTTCAGTCCCTTCTTCATCACACGGTTTAGACATGCTTTGTTGCAGTTCTCCAGGTTCTTCGACATGCTTGACATGTTGTTCCCACGAGACAGCAACCAAAGGCAACTTCTAGAAGGACAAATGTTTGGTCCTTCTATAATTAATCTGATAGCATGTGAAGGATCAGATTTGATCGTAACACTGGAGTCCTACAAGCAGTGCCACATAAGAAATTTGCAGAACAGCTTTGAACAGCTTCCGGTAGATCCACGTGTAGTGAAAGAATGTCGTGAAATCGTTAGAAATGAATATAGTAAGACATTTTTCATTGAAAAAGATTGCAATTGGTTACTTGTGGGTTGGAAGGGTAACATATTGTATGCTATTTCATTGTGGAAACCTAAAGTAGAATAAACTTCGATGTCAACTACTAGTTTACTATGAACTTAGAAATTCTTAATGTACTTCTCTTACAAAGCACTCATTTATGTACCAAAATCTAGACTATGAATTTAACCACTCTACAATTTATCATTTTATAATTCTGCTTGCCACTACTTTTCCCTTATTATTTCTAGACTAGGATTTTTAACATTCCTTAAGGCAATTGATCTTTGAAAAGAAATGCTAATCTACCAATGCCTTTGAGGAACACCCAAACCAAACCGACGTTAAGAGCATGTCATGACTCAAATGAGTTGGCCATGTCAGTTTGAGGGCAATTGGAGAATCTTTAGTGAATTGTGAATTTTGGTATTTTAATATAAAATGGATAGAAGATTGTTGAGAGAAGGGAAGAGTGACACTAGAAAGAAGAGAAAGACAAATCATTTCATTCAAGACGTTGATTACAAGATTTACATGGATATTTATACTAAAACCACCCAATAACCACTCTTTATTTTTTTCTCCTCATTATTCTAATTATTGAGAATAAAAAAGTTTAGATTTAAAAATTAGAGCCTGATAATTGTACTCCAAATAAAATCTCCGAGTAGTTTAACAAAAAAAACGTTCAATGTTATCTAATATCCATTTTCAGCGCTAATATCAAAATATTTAAAGCTCTGTTTATAACATTTTACAATGCTACTCACAAGAATTTAAACCTCTATCTACAATCATTAAAATTCTAAATCTGTATAGTTTTAACTCCTAATTACTTTTGTTTTCAACCCAAAAACGGAAAGATTCATTTCACCCATTTTTTTTATATTTTCTCTGATCATTCTCATCAATTTTCTTAGCTATCCATGATGAATTTTGTGAATCTAAAAATACAAATATTTTTTACTCGATTTTCTCTTTCACATGAGATTCATGAAGAATAACTTTCGAATTATATTTGTTTCATAATTTTTTTACCACTTTAAATCTCTGTGACTTTCAGTTTTTTTTTTTATTTTTCTTCAAAATAATTTAAACCTCTATTTACAAGTATATAAACCTCATGTACAAGCACATAAATCTCATTAATAACACTTTAAATCTCTAGAATAAAACATATAAACCTCATGTACCAAAAATTTAAACCTCAAGAATAACACTTCAAAGTGTATAAACCTCAACAATAACACTGCATTTACAAAGTTCATGTACAAAACATATAAACCTCATGTACATAGCCTTGAAAAATTTAATGGTTATAGACTAAGATTTAAAAATTTAAAAATTTAAAGTGCTCATGAGTTTTACTTTAAAAAAAACAAATGACTTTAAAATTACTCAAAAGTATTTCTTCATAGATCTTCTTTGAAAGATAAAATCGAATAGAAAACGTTCGTATTTTTAGATTCGTAAAAATCATCACGGATTGTGGAAAAAATAAATTAGACTAATTAGAGAAAAAAAAAGTGAAAAGAAATTTTTTTTTTTTGGCTTGAAAACAAAAGTAGTTAAGAGTTACTATAAATACTTTCAGACAAAGATTTATATGCTTGTGAGTAACATTTTACAATGTTATAAACATAGCTTTAAATGTTTGAATATTAGCGCTAGAAAAAGAAGTTAGACAATATTGGAAGGTTTTTCTGTTAAACTATTTGGGGAACGCGCTCGGATATGATGGTTCGGGGAACCATAACATTTCTCTGAAAAATTAGAATCATTTGATTCTTGTAATTATATTTTTTATCAATGAAATTGTTAATTGACATATAAATCCACTAACCTTCAAAAAAAAATTAGCTACTATCATAATGTTACATGCACGATGTCACGAAGCAACGTAGAATGTGAATTGAGCACAGACAAGAACGAATCCAAGCAATTTTATTCAAAATTCAGTGGAAACTGGAAAGGGGATACATCGGCCTAAGGGCAAACCTCAACTCAACTACAAAACTACAAATATTATTCCCTAATCTAATAACAGGATAAACTTATAATGGAGTATTTAGACACGATCCGAAAGAAACAAGAATCAAAAGAAATGGGGAAGCGGATCTTCCAAACTAACGGTGTAATGCTCAGCGAACCAATCATCATGGGATCTGCTCGGCTCCTCTGCATTGGTTCACCCTGATCCCGATGATGTGGGGACCATGCTGCAAGGATTCAACCTCAGCCTCACTTTATTTAAAGTACATTCTGACTGTGCCTTGACATTCTTCTGCGATCTCTTCTTCCTCAACAGCCATTTTGACTGGGTCAATATTGGCTCCGTTGTTCCCAGTCACGAATCACGATATGAGATCGTGACACTTAACATAACTAAAAGTCATGCCATAATTAAGAAAGGATTTACCAAATGCAAGGGTGGAATCCAGAATCAGATCACCTGCCCTCAGGGATGCAAAAAATTCATTAATTTCTGCTCCTAGAGCCACTGCTAAGTGAAGTCGGAGTCACTTTTAACATTTAAATATTTGATCTTGTTTGGGCCCACCTTAAATTCACCGACAGTGACTTTAAGGACAGAAATTTTCTACCCCAAGAGTGCAGGAGATTCGATCTCTTAGAATCCTCATTGTGCTCTACTGACTACCACTGCCCCCATTAAGTGCCAGAAAGCATTTACCTTTTTTTTCTTCTTTTGATTAAAGAAAGAATTTATCTAAAAAATTGAATTATATATACTACCCTGACTAAGAGTTTGGTTATATAACATTAGTGTCATTTCAGCCTATATAACAGCCAACTCCAAAACTTATTGAATCGATTTCAAACGGTAAATCCAAATCGTCCAAATCATTCTACTTCATTAGTTGTGCGTTTATATCAAAATTTATAATTTTTTCGAATTTATTTAATATCAAGTCAAACAGGTCAAATGTGTGAGTTTTTAAGTTAATTTTAATATATTCATTTTTCAATATTTTTTCCACTTTATTTGAGACTAAAATAACTCGAAATATAAAAAATTGTATGTAAACGCATAACTCATAAAGTAAATCAATTTGAGCGGTTTAGATTAGTCATTTGAAGTCTATTCAATTGATTTTGTAGTTAGTGTCATATAACACCGATGTTATACTAGCCAGACTCCTGACTAAAGCTAAGATTGGCTAGGGTTTTTTTCTTTTTTTTTCAAAACCTTCGCAGAAGCTGCGAAGTTATGAGGAAGAATCAAACTCTCGATCTTTAGGTACAACAACCTTAGAACTTTTTTCTAGCTAATTGTATTACCTCCCTCTTATTTGCTAGGGTTTTCAATGACGCAAGAGAGAAAGAGAAGAGATATCAAAAGTCCACGGGCCGATGGGCTGGGGTTCCAATGATGTTTTAAATTTTAGAGATTCTACATACTGTGTTATTTCAGCTTTTAATAATTGCATAACGAAATTATTTTTCAATTTAAGTAAGAAAAAAAATTAAAAATAAGACTTAAAACAATCCAAGTCCGGATGTAACAAAAGGAAGGTACAACACTTCCAACGTCAAAATTCGTAATAATATTTACAATTTTATCTCTCTTTGTTCTTTGTTTTTATTTTACAAGATGTTATATTTTCTAAATTTAGCTGTGTATTTTATTCACCGATGTTTACTCTCGTAAAAATATAGTTTAGTTGTAAATTGAATACTTGACGTAATTTTTAATAACCTTTACTTGTTGCTTAAATATTTGTTGTTATTTACTTTATGTTTAGTGTGCTTCTTTTATATATATAATTTGAATTGGAATATGTCAAAAATACCAACATAAATTAAGAGGAAATTAACTTGAATTGTTATTAGGTATTGCGTAAACCAAAAAACTATAGGAACTTAGACTTTAACCCAACTTTCTTATAATCTAGATGATAAAAAAAGATTAGATTGATACTCAAAACGACAGATTAGATCGATACTCAAAACAACATAAATCATAGTATTTTATGTTGGATTTATTGCCAATCTCGTTGGATTTAATGCCAATATTGAGCATATATGTAATTTAATTATGCACTGTTTACTGTCATATATGATTGTCAATTAAAGTGATCAAATAAGGAAGTAGACAATCAATATATTCATTAGGATGTGGTCCACAAATGTGTAGAACAATTTAGGCAAAAATCAAATCATTGATGGACTGATTCTGAAATTTGCAATTAAGGAAACCAAATTTTCAGCTGCTGCACGGATTTTGATGCAGTTGCATGTTTTTTAAGTTGGCATGTGGCAGAAAATTGGTTTAGGGTTAGGGTTAGAGTTTGGCAATATGCCGACTCTACATCTCTATAAATAGGTTGGTCCCCAAAGCACAAGGATATACGAAAAGTTGCAGAATTTTCAAGCCGTCATCTAGTCAATTCTGTAGCCTTCTCTACTTCTTCCCATTAAAGAATAGAGAGGTGAGGTCATTAAGAAATTGTGAACACGATCTCACAAGGGCAGTCTTGTAGTTTTGGAATGCTTTATCCTACCACTAAGGAGGCCGCCGACGCTTCAACCTCTACATCGACACGAAGTTTTTTCTTGCCGCTGTCTTACAAGTTCATCAACCGCTTTTGAGAGAAGCTTTGCATAAATACGCTAATGGAGTCAGGTATTGCATCTGCTCCCTAAGAATTGATGAATTTTGCATGATGGCCATTTTGGCATAGGTAGATCAATAGTGGCATATAGAATTGAATTGTTTATGTGTAACAATAAGGGTCCAACAAGTGGTATCAGAGCCACTCCTATGCTAATTTGGATTATTTGTTTAGAATTGATATAGAGAATAAGCAATTGATTGTTGATTTTTCAATTGTTTTGAATTGCTTGCTAGAATAAATTTTGTTATGGATTATTTTATTTTTTTGGAAATTATGCATTACTCTGTTTTGAATTTTGTTACTTTATTTTTTCGAAAATTGCATGTGATCAATTGATTTGTCTCATGCCTCTGTATAGTTTTGATTTAATCAGTCATGGTCAATGATTAATATTTTATTATAAATTTTTTTTTTGGTATTATATATTCGGTAAAGCTAATCATGATTTGTATTTGGGCCTCCAAAATAATTAGTAACTTTTTTTTTTTGCATTGCTGATATATATATATTTCAACCTTACCGATTTGTATGTGCCATTAACCATTGACCATTAAAAGGAATTAATTTTCGAGTAATAGAGTAACAAAAATTTATAAAAGAGTAATGCAATTATGTTAAGAATTCCGCTGCTATTTTGGTAAAGCCAAATTTTTGGAAACTATAGATTATTGTAATGCAATTAAATTTTTCCTTTTGCGTTAGTTTAATTGCACATTTAGATTATATAATTAGGGTATAAATTATTATTCTTTTAAAGGCAAAGGGATATGTAATTCGGATTTGAATTAATTGATTCCTAATTGTACCCAAAGGTACCTCTTTTGATGAGGTTAATTCAAATACATTTTATGAAGGAAGTTAAGGTGCAATTAATGGATGTAATCATTATCGGCCCAAAGGAAGGTAATGGTTACAAAAATTATTTGTGCAAGTGAGTAATAATAAAGTATAGTGATGATCAAAAATTTTACACATATGTCAACATTGTCGGCCCAAAGGAAGGCATGTTGTTCGGTATGTTCTAGGTTATCAGTACTTTATTATTGCACCAAAGTATCATAAGAAATTGACCCGTTACCCAAAGGTAGCCGCTTAATGGAAATTGATACTTTGGTTTTATGATGATATTAAGACTCATAAAATATTTGGTGATTTATTAAGACAAGTTGCAACACTTTGAACGTAACAATGTCAAGGCAAGTTCTGTCTAGGCAAGTCGGAATTTGAAGTGAATCCTTGTGATCCCTGACTTACCTGGGAACTTACCTGGTTGTGAAATTCTGATGCGTTGTGGCAATAAGGGAAAATTATCAAATATTTTTGAGCATTATGGCCTTTACTAGAATTAATAATTTATAATTTAAAATTTCTGAATTAAGACTAAATTGTGTTTATGGTGTGTTTTTTGTGAATCAGCTAGCATTACTACAGGTCTTAAGGATATGCCTATGTTGAATGGGACCAATTTTAAGTATTGGAAGGAGAGCTTAATGATAGTTCTCGGTGTTATGGATCTAGACCTTGTGTTTAGAGAAACTTGTCTCACTATTACGGATGCAAGTACTTCTGATCAAAAGAAGGAAAATGAAAAGTGGGACAGGTCTAATCGCATGAGTCTCATGATAATGAAACGGTCCATTCCAGAGGTATTTCGGGGCGCTATTTCAGAGTCCATTTTGAGCACTAAACTCTACCTTAAGGACATTGAGAAAATATTTGTCAAGAGTGAGAAAGGTGAAATAGGAACACTCTTGACAAAACTAGTCTCAATGAAATATAAGGAAAAAGGAAACATTAGAGAGTACATCATGGAGATGTCTAATGTCGTTTCTAAGCTTAGGGCACTAAAGATGGAGATCTCTGATGATCTTCTGGTGCACCTAGCGTTGATCTCTCTTCCCTCACACTTTGGACAGTTTAAAATCAGCTATAATTGTCAGAAGGATAAATGAACAATAAATGAGCTGATTTCACACTGTGTGGAGGAAGAGGAGAGGCTGAAACAGGATAAGACTGAAAATATCTATGTTGCTACTACCTCTAAGACTAAGGGTGGAGTCAAGCGCAAGAAACCGGACAAGTCTAAGGATACTAAAGCTGCAGTCTCTACACAGGAGAACAAACCGGATAAGGGCAAGTCAGTTGCAAAATCTGATGAGCCGGTTTGCTTCTTCTGCAATGAAGCAGGACACAAGAAGAAATACTGTCAGGCTTACCACGCATGGCGTGCTAAGAAAGATATATCTCTTGCTTTGGTTTGTACAGAAGTTAATTTGATTTCTGTATCTAGATACACTTGGTGGATAGATTCAGGAGCAACTACTCACATAAGTGTATCTTTGCAGGGCTGCCAAAGTTATCAGAAGCCAAGTGATGATGAAAGATTCATTTTTGTGGGCGATGGTAGCAAGGTTGAAGTGCAAGCTATTGGAGTATTTAGATTATTATTAAAATCAGGCTTTTATTTGGATTTGCATGAAACTTTTGTTGTTCCGTCTTTTAGACGAAATTTAATTTCTGTATCATCTTTGGACAAGCATGGTTTTGCTTGTAATTTTGGTAATGGAAAATTTAATTTGTTTCATGATTCAAAGTGTATTAGCTCTGGTTTTCTTTCTGTTTATGATAATCTATACACATTGGATGTAAATAGCTCATACATTGAGGCTTTGCAAACAGATACAAGGAAAAGAAAATTAACAAATGAGAACTCAGCCACATTATGGCACAAGCAACTAGGTCACATTTCTATAAAAAGAATTAAACGCCTTGTGTCAAATGAAATTCTCCAACCCTTAGATTACTCGGATCTTGATGATTGTGTAAATTGCATAAAAGGGAAACAAACCAACTTAAGGAAATATCAAGCTAGAAAGTGTTTGGAAGTCTTAGAATTGATACATACGGATATCTGTGGTCCGTTTCCAACGGCCACAAGAAATGGACACCGTTATTTCATTTCTTTCATAGACGACCATTCGAGATATGGCTATGTATATTTGATTAAAGAAAAGGCTCAAGCCCTTGACATGTTCAAAAGTTTCAAGGCGGAAGTTGAGCTACAACTCAACAGACGCATTAAGGCCATCAGATCTGACCATGGTGGAGAATACTATGGCAGATATGATGGATCAGGTGAACAACATCGAGGGCCTTTTGCTCAGTTCATAGATGAATGCGGAATTGTCCCTCAGTACACATTGCCTGGTTCGCCAGCAATGAACGGAGTATCTGAGAGGCGCAATAGAACGCTTAAGGACATGGTAAGGAGTATGATTAGTCGTACTACTTTACCAGATAATCTATGGGGTGAGGCCTTAAAATCTGCAGCTTATATTCTTAATAGGGTACCCACTAAAGCAACTAACAAAACCCCATACGAGATTTGGACCGGGCGTAAGCCAAGTTTAGGTCATTTGCGAGTATGGGGATGTCCAGCTGAGGCAAGGCCTTACAAACCTGCTGAAAAGAAACTGGATGAAAGGACAGTTAGTTGTTATTTTATTGGGTATGCCGAGCGCTCAAGGGGTTATAAATTTTATAATCCTTCAGAACATAATGTATTTGAGACGGGAAATGCGAAATTTTTCGAGGATGTTGAGTTTGTGGGGGGTGAGAAAATAATTGATTTCGAAGAGGAATATGCAAATATTCCATTAGGTGTTACGAGTTTTGTGGATATAGATCCGAGTTTTACTCAAAACACCATTACGGACGAAATCATTATTGAAACTCAAACTCAACAAGATGAAACAGCACAAAATGAAAATACAAAGACGGGTGTAGGCCACTCAGGGTCGCACGAAGGTTTGGAAGATGCTGTTATAGACCAGATTATTTTAGATAATGCTGGAAATCCTCAGGAAAATTTAGAAGAGCCAATTAGGAGGTCCACTAGAGAGAGAAGGCCTACAATGGATTATGTAGTATATCTTCAAGAGCATGAGTTTGATGTTGGCATGTTAGACAATGACCCCATTAATGTCAAACAAGCCATGAAAAGCTCTAACTCTCACAAGTGGACCGCTGCCATGAATGAGGAAATAAAATCTATGGCAGACAATGACGTTTGGAAAATTGTCTCATTACCAGTAGGAAAGAGAACCATTGGTTGCAAATGGATATTTAAAACCAAGCGGGACTCGAAGGGTAATGTAGAGAAATATAGGGCACGTCTTGTCGCTAAAGGTTTTACTCAAAAAGAAGGCATTGATTATAAAGAGACTTTCTCTCCGGTTTCACTGAAAGACTCTTTAAGAATCATATTGGCATTAGTGGCACATTTCAATTTGGAGCTTCATCAGATGAATGTTAAAACTGCGTTTCTTAATGGTGACATTGAAGAAACAATTTATATGATGCAACTAGAAAACTATGTATCAGGAGATGCAAAGTCCATGGTATGCAAACTTAAAAAATCCATCTATGGGCTAAAACAGGCGTCTCGTTAGTGGTATTATAAATTTCACAATGTGATTTTCTCATTTGGATTCGAGTCTAACACTGTGGATGAGTGTATATATCTCAAGTTCTGTGGGAGTAAATTTGTGTTTCTGGTTTTATATGTCGATGACATTTTGCTTGCCAGTAACGATATAAGTATGTTGCAACAAACTAAGAACTTTCTAATGAAGAATTTTGAGATGAAAGATCTTGGTAATGCATCATTTGTCCTAGGGATAGAAATACTGAGGAATAGAACCCAAGGTATATTAGGATTATCCCAAAGGAATTATATCGATAAGGTTTTGGTAAGATATGGCATGCAGAACTGTAAACCAGGAAATACCCCTGTGGCAAAGGGAGACAAGTTCAGTCTAAACCAGTGCCCGAAAAATAATTCAGAAAAGAAAGTAATGCTACAGTATCCATATGCCTCAGTCGTTGGGAGCATCATGTATGCACAAGTGTGTACGCGTCCGGATATTGCATTCATCACTAGCATGCTAGGGAGATACTTGTCAAATCCAGGTCCAGATCATTGGAAAGCTGCCAAGCGAGTCTTGAGGTACCTAAAGCGAACAAAAGACCATATACTCACGTATCGGAAATCGGAGAAGCTAGAGGTCATTGGCTATACCGACTCTGATTTTGGAGGATGTCAGGATAGCATGAAATCAACATCCGGCTACATTTACATGTTAGCCGGAGGAGCCGTTTCATGGAAGAGTGCAAAACAATCCCTTGTTGCATCTTCAACCATGGCGGCAGAATTTGTGGCATGCTATGAAGCATCGAATCATGGTGTATGGCTACGGAATTTTGTCACGAGACTTCGAGTGGTGGATTCTATTGAGAGACCACTACAATTGTTTTGTGATAATAATTCGGCAGTGCTATACGCAAATAACAACCGAAGTTCGTCGAAGTCCAAGTACATCGACATCAAGTTCTTAGTTGTAAAGGAAAGAGTACATAACGGTGAATTGAAAATAGAACATGTAGGAACAGACTCTATGTTAGCAGATCCTCTTACTAAGGGATTGACACCGGCAAAATTTGTAGAGCATGTTGCTCATATGGGTGTAATCTCTATTGAGGATATTCAGTTTTAGTGGGAGTCTATGATTTATAATTTAATGTTCCATTTTTTATTGCAATTTTGGATATGTAACTTGTGACATGTAACAAGTGTTATATATATTATGAATTTTTGATATTCTGTTTTCTCATTTATGTTTGACCTCTAATTAAGTTAATTTATGAAATTCAGTTTCAAGATTTAAATAGGAGACCAAGTTAGAAATAGGCATGTAAGATCACAATTGCATGTAATTTTTATGCTACACATCCACATCATGATTCATGTCGTTCAGCTGTATTAGTGATGTGATTATTGAGGGTTTAGTTGCGAATAAATGCGACGAATGCCACTTTAGTCCTTTGCTGATATAGTTGATGGACCGAATTGGTTTGGGAATATATAAGGAAGACAGTAAAGAAATGTGCGCACATAAGGAACACAATGCATAATTAAAAAGTCATAACATATTGCTCAAGTGGGAGATTGTTGGATTTATTGCCAACCTCGTTGGATTTAATGCCAACATTGAGCATATATGTAATATAATTATGCATTGTTTACTGTCATATATGATTGTCAATTAAAGTGATCAAATAAGGAAGTAGACAATCAATATATTCATTAGGATGTGGTCCACAAATGTGTAGAACAATTTAGGCAAAAATCAAATCATTGATGGACTGATTCTGAAATTTGCAATTAAGGAAACCAAATTTTCAGCTGCTGCACGGATTTTGATGCAGTTGCACGTTTTTTAAGTTGGCATGTGGCAGAAAATTGGTTTAGGGTTAGGGTTAGAGTTTGGCAATATGCCGACTCTACATCTCTATAAATAGGTTGGTCCCCAAAGCACAAGGATATACGAAAAGTTGCAGAATTTTCGAGCCGTCATCTAGTCAATTCTGTAGCATTCTCTACTTCTTCCCATTAAAGAATAGAGATGTGAGATCATTAAGAAATTATAAACACGATCTCACAAGGGCAGTCTTGTAGCTTTGGAAGGCTTTATCCTACCACTAAGGAGGCCGCCGACGCTTCAACCTCTACATCGACACGAAGTTTTTTCTTGCCGCTGTCTTACAAGTTCATCAACCGCTTTTGAGAGAAGCTTTGCATAAATACGCTAATGGAGTCAGGTATTGCGTCTGCTCCCTAAGAATTGATGAATTTTGCATGATGGCCATTTTGGCATAGGTAGATCAATAGTGGCATATAGAATTGAATTGTTTATGTGTAACAATAAGGGTCCAACATTTTAGACTAATCTAAAATAATATAGAATAATTCAATAAGCTCTCCATAATATTGGTGCTGCAACTTTCACTATAAGGACTTCATCATTGTTAATACGAAGATCCTCAATATAAATTGATTCCCACCTGGAGGCAATCCCTTGATACTCTAAAGGGCACACCAAAACCTCGAGCATAATCTCCCAACCTCTTTCTTGTCACCTTGATTCTTTGAGCAGGGTCAAAGCACGGTTTGAGACAAATCTTGGATTAGAAATGGCCATCGAATTAAATTCAAAAGCAATGCCAAAATCAATTACATGGATTTTTGATGCAGAATGCTCTCATTAGCAAAATGATAGAAACTCACAATATCGTGGGATATCCTCATACACATATGATATACCTTTAAAATGTTGGTGGTGGATAATGGTCTCGAGATAATTAAGTTGGCGATAGGTTTCGCTCCCTTATTTGTTTAAATTGTGCCTCAAGCTCACCGGCAAGAATCGAGGAAAGCCTTTGGACCCCGTCACCAATAGGATAGGCTTGCTTCCTTCATTATTTGTTTAATTAGATGTGGAGTTGATTTATTATTGTTAATGTTGGAACCTTATTGTATAATTTGATCTACAAATCCCATTAAATGAAATGAATTATTGAAACAGTAAAAATCATTATTCAGTGAAATATCGTGTCTGCAACACAGAATAGTTATCAGACTTTTACATCAACGATACAAACTTTTGATTTTTAAAATGTACCATTAGAACTGTAAAAAGTTTGAAAGTTTAGAGAAATCATAAAGTCTAACAACCAGTCTAACATTTCAGGATGTCACTTTCTAGAATTTTGCAGAGGAATCTTATTTTTCTGACTCGGTCGATTTTGCCTTCTATGCAAGGAATTGATTTGTTATGACAAGTGTCCAAACCTTTCAATAAAGAAAATTATGAAATGGCCAAATTTTTCAATCATTATGGTGAACAACAATTAATTTTTTTATATAAAACAATTGTTATATCGTTACGAAATATATATATATATATATATATATATATATATAGAGTCCGGCTAAATTGCTGCTAGCAGCAGTTTTGCCCAAGTGCTGCCGGGGCTATATTTAGCCGTGTGATGTTCAAACAACAAATTCAAACTGTTAAATGTTTAATCTATATTATAAACTACTTGGAGACCAAATTTTACATTTTTTGGAATTTTTTATTATTTATTAAGCTGGTTTGAAACCCGTTGTTTTCAATAAATTTCTACAGCATTGAAAATAACAGTTTTCAAACCAGCTTAATAAATAGTAAAAAAAATTCAAAAAATGTAAAATTTGGTCTCCAAGTAGATTATAATATAGATTAAACATCTAACGGTTTGAATTTGTTGTTTTGACATCACACGGCTAAATATAGCCCCGGCAGCACTTGGGCAAAACTGCTGCCAGCAGCAATTTAGCCGGAATCTCTCTCTCTCTCTCTCTCTCTCTCTCTCTCAATATATATATATATATATATATATATCTCGTTAAGAAAACTTAATTACCAACATAATCATATAGTTAATCAATAAATATCAATAAGAAAATATTCCTCTGTAACCATATATGATTTTAAAATAAGCGGATAAAAAAATACATATTCATATCCGAATATGCACAGATAGATACGGAGAATTATCAATTCCTAAACCAAAACCGCATCCGTATGAATCATATATGTAATACTTTAGAAAAAAGTTTGAAAGTTTAGAGAAATCATAAAGTCTAACAACCAGTCTAACATTTCAGGATGTCACTTTCTAGAATTTTGTAGAGGAATCTTATTTTTCTGACTCGGTCGATTTTGCCTTCTAAGCAAGGAATTAATTTATTATGACAAGTGTCCAAACCTTTCAATAAAGAAAATTATGAAATGGCCAAATTTTTCAATCATGATGGTGTTCAAAAATTAATTTTTTTATATAAAATAATTGTTATATCGTTACGAAATATATATATATATATATATATATATATATATATATATATATATATATATATCGTTAAGAAAACTTAATTACCAACATAATCATATTGTTAATCAATAAATATCAATAAGAAAATATTCCTCTGTAACCATATATGATTTTAAAATAAGCGGATAAAAAAATACATATTCATATCCGAATATGCACAGATAGATACGGAGAATTATCAATTCCTAAACTAAAACCGCATCCGTATAAATCATATACGTAATACTTTAGAAAAAAGTTTGAAAGTTTAGAGAAATCATAAAGTCTAACAACCAGTCTAACATTTCAGGATGTCACTTTCTAGAATTTTGCAGAGGAATCTTATTTTTCTGACTCGGTCGATTTTGCCTTCTAAGCAAGGAATTAATTTATTATGACAAGTGTCCAAACCTTTCAATAAAGAAAATTATGAAATGCCCAAATTTTTCAATCATTATGGTGAACAAAAATTAATTTTTTTATATAAAATAATTGTTATATCGTTACGAAATATATATATATATATCTCGTTAAGAAAACTTAATTACCAACATAATCATATTGTTAATCAATAAATATCAATAAGAAAATATTCCTCTGTAACCATATATGATTTTAAAATAAGCGGATAAAAAAATACATATTCATATCCGAATATGCACAGATAGATACGGAGAATTATCAATTCCTAAACCAAAACCGCATCCGTATAAATCATATACGTAATACTTTAGAAAAAAGTTTGAAAGTTTAGAGAAATCATAAAGTCTAACAACCAGTCTAACATTTCAGGATGTCACTTTCTAGAAATTTGCAGAGGAATCTTATTTTTCTGACTCGGTCGATTTTGCCTTCTAAGCAAGGAATTAATTTATTATGACAAGTGTCCAAACCTTTCAATAAAGAAAATTATGAAATGCCCAAATTTTTCAATCATTATGGTGAACAAAAATTAATTTTTTTATATAAAATAATTGTTATATCGTTACGAAATATATATATATATATATATATCTCGTTAAGAAAACTTAATTACCAACATAATCATATTGTTAATCAATAAATATCAATAAGAAAATATTCCTCTGTAACCATATATGATTTTAAAATAAGCGGATAAAAAAATACATATTCATATCCGAATATGCACAGATAGATACGGAGAATTATCAATTCCTAAACCAAAACCGCATCCGTATAAATCATATACGTAATACTTTAGTAAAAAGTTTGAAAGTTTAGAGAAATCATAAAGTCTAACAACCAGTCTAACATTTCAGGATGTCACTTTCTAGAATTTTGCAGAGGAATCTTATTTTTTCTGACTCGGTCGATTTTGCCTTCTAAGCAAGGAATTAATTTATTATGACAAGTGTCCAAACCTTTCAATAAAGAAAATTATGAAATGCCCAAATTTTTCAATCATTATGGTGAACAAAAATTAATTTTTTTATATAAAACAATTGTTATATCGTTACGAAATATATATATATATATCGTTAAGAAAACTTAATTACCAACATAATCATATTGTTAATCAATAAATATCAATAAGAAAATATTCCTCTGTCACCATATATGATTTTAAAATAAGCGGATAAAAAAAATACATATCCATATCCGAATATGCACAAATAGAGACGGAGAATTATCAATTCTGAAACCAAAACCGCATCCGTATAAATCATATACGTAATACTTTAGAAAAAAAGTTTGAAAGTTTAGAGAAATCATAAAGTCTAACAACCAGTCTAACATTTCAGGATGTCACTTTCTAGAATTTTGCACAGGAATCTTGTTTCTTTTGACTCGGTCGATTTTGCCTTCTATGCAAGGAATTGATTTGTTATGACAAGTGTCCAAACCTTTCAATAAAGAAAATTATGAAATGGCCAAATTTTTCAATCATTGTGGTGAACAAAAATTAATTTTGTTTATACAAAATAATTGTTATATCGTTACGAAATATATATATATATATATATCTCGTTAAGAAAACTTAATTACCAACATAATCATATTGTTAATCAATAAATATCAATAAGAAAATATTCCTCTGTAACCATATATGATTTTAAAATAAGCGGATAAAAAAATACATATCCATATCCGAATATGCACAGATAGATACGGAGAATTATCAATTCCGAAACCAAAACCGCATCCGTATAAATCATATACGTAATACTTTAGAAAAAAGTTTGAAAGTTTAGAGAAATCATAAAGTCTAACAACCAGTCTAACATTTCAGGATGTCACTTTCTAGAATTTTGCAAAAGAATCTTATTTTTATGACTCGGTCGATTTTGCCTTCTATGCAAGGAATTGATTTGTTATGACAAGTGTCTCAACCTTTCAATAAAGAAAATTATGAAATGCCCAAATTTTGCAATCATTATGGTGAACAAAAAAATAATTTTTTTTATATAAAACAATTGTTATGTCCTTACGATATATATATATATATATATATATATATATATATATATATATATATATATGTCTCGTTAAGAAAACTTAATTACCAACATAATCATATTGTTAATCAATAAATATCAATAAGAAAATAGTCCTCTAGAACCATGTGTGATTTTAAAATAAGCGGATAAAAAAAATACATATCCATATCCGAATATGCATAAATAGATACGGAAAATTATCAATTCTGAAACCAAAACCGCATCCGTATAAATCATATACGTAATTCTTTAGAAAAAGTTTGAAAGTTTAAGGAAATCATAAAGTCTAACAACCAGTCTAACATTTGAGGATGTCACTTTCTAAAATTTTTCAGAGGAATCTTGTTTTTGGTTTTTCCTCCTTATATTTTTGGAAATTCCGGCTCTTGTTCGATGAAATTTAGTACACAAGGCCTACTACTTTTCCAATAAAAATAAGTTTCTAACCTGGAACCATCAAATTGCTATATATATAAATAAATAAATTAATTAAAAAAAAAACAAGTTCTACCTTAGACCATGAAATTGCCCAAATATATATTAGCAAACTATCAGGTGAAGACATTAACAGAGTTATTTTGACTTCACGCATCGCATTATATATATATATATATATATATGAGTGGGGTTAAAATGCACCCTCCTTTTTGTGCTCCAAACGTGCACCCTTCTCTCGTTTCTTCATTTTTAAAATTCAAATAGTTGATTTGAATCTACCAACATGTTCTACATATTAAAATGTGGTTAGAGACCAAATTTTACATTTTTTGGAAATTTTTTACTATTTTTTCAGAATTTTTGAAAATCATCACTGTGCTGAATTTTTTATTATTGTTTAGTTTAATAAAAAATTCTGAAAAAATAGTAAAAAATTTCCAAAAAATGTAAAATTTGGTCTCCAAACACATTTTAATATGTAGAACACATTGGTAGATTCAAATCAACTATTTGAATTTTAAAAATGAAGAAACGAGGGGAGGGTGCACGTTTGGAGCACAAAAAGGAGGGTGCATTTTAACCCCACTCTATATATATATATATATATATATATATATATATATAGAGAGAGAGAGAGAGAGAGTAAGGCTATTGTACTTTGCAAAGTAAAGAGGCCCTTGTGTTTTGCATTTTGGTCCCTTGGATATCCTTCAAAATTCGTGCAAACTCAATCTGATCAGATCTAATTTTTTCGATGGAAATGAAAATTTTCGGAACTGGAGACGTCCAGTTCAGAGATTTCGAATCTCTTTTCCCAGCCCCCGACCCCTTTCTTTCTTTCTCATGCGAAAACCTAAAGAGAGAGAGGCGATTAGCGGTAGCGGCAGCGGCAACTCTTTCTCTCTCACGCAATCCAGCGACAACAACCATGCTCTAATTAGACCAGCGACATCCACCAACCAGCATTCAGGTAGAAAATCACTTGATCCCAATTTTTTTGACCAAAATGAGTCCAACTGTAATTAGTAAAAGACAAATTAAAACAAGAAAAATAATCCGATCCACAGGAAATAATTTATAGAATTTTCTTATCATTTTAGGAGATTTTTAAGCATTTTATTATGAGGACTATTGAATTACTGTAATTTTGTTTTATTTTCTGACAAGCCGATTTCAAAGTAGTTTTATAAGAGATCCACTATACTATATTTTTTGTTCTTTTGTATGAAAATGTGAAGGAAAACTTATTCTATATGCATGCCAAATTTTAAGAGGGCAATAGGGATAAGTTGAGAGTTTGGGTCAGCCTGATTTAGGATATTACAAAGTACAAACAATGGCCGGTAAGTGGTACCACTGGTACAGTAGATCCTTGATGCATTAAAATTATGCATTTATTTTCCTAGTACTGCACTGCACACGTATTAGGTTCTTGATCGAAAAGATCTAAGATATGGATGTCAGAGCAAATTAGTTATATCACTGCCAAGTGAATTTCGATGCCTCTGCCACCAAACATGTATACTGTCATAGCCAAATGCAAATTTCGATTCCTATAAGTATACTCTATATATATGTCCTATGAGTTTCATCACTTGTTTCCAACAGGAACTACATTTTCCCATTGACAATGCCATTGGTGATGCCAAGAAGTCAAACACCTTGCACTCTTCATAGAAAATTATGCATTCCAGATATGTGCATAGCAAAAATTAAGAATTTTTGAAGAAATTGAATGAAAAAATTATTCTTCATGAAAGAACCAAAACTGTGCTATGCATAGTACTAACACCTTTGTGCTATGCATAGTACTAACACCTTTGTACTCTAGGTGGCAAAATTTCATAAAGAATGTCCAAAATTTAGGCACTGCACACTTTTTTTGTATGGTCGGATTTGTCAATATTCCAAACCCAATGAATTGGCAATCTAGCTATTTGCCAAGAACTTCTTATTGGTTGGGTTCTTATAAAAAGATTCAAGAGAACTTCTAATTGAATTTGAAATTGGTTTTTTACTTGTTAGGAAATGCAAGAAGGAAATGATCTAGTGCCTTGAAGAGAACAAGAAGAAAGAAGAGAAGAGGCTGAAAGAAATAGAACATTGTTATTTTATTTTATTTTGGTTACATAGTGAAGACAGTAAATAAATTAAAGAAGAAGAACAATGCTATGTTAAAATTTATTTTTTTCCTCATATTGCTGTGCTGTTTCTGTTTAAGATGGTATTTATGAAATATGATTCAGAAACTGAGTTTATTGTTTTTTTGTTTACTGTTTCATGCATATTTTTATATGTTGCTATTTGTAAGGTTCCGTAAGAAATATGATTCAAAAAACATGTATAAGATAATAAAATAAAATCAACCTAACTTCTGTAAAGTTCATAAGCAAATAAGAGCAGATACAACACATTACCTAAATTTTTATTGGCAAAATGCAAGATTTAGTCAGTAGTACCAATTGGTACCAATGCAAGAACAAAAATTAGAGTAAATAGAAGTGTGCAACAATCTTATAAGAATTGGAAATCTTATTTGAAATAATAACTGAACAAATGCATGCATCATTAACACTCTGTATTTATGAAAGTTAACAACATATAGACATTTAATTTGCATTACATGTAAGGCGTTCTACTGCCAAAAATTACATTAAATTCATACAATATACATATTACCAAACCAATAATTGTTTACAAAAAAAAAAAAAGCAGAAAAGCAGTCAGAAGACTAAAATTGAAGAAATATGCCTTGTTTCTCCTACTCATTTCTTCAATATTCTTCAATTGGTGTTTGAGATGGATTGGATTAATTCATCACATGGAGTTTGACCCTTCTTGCAAAAGATGCTGCAAAGAAAAGAATCATCGTACTTGTTAATTTGGCTGCAAAGAAAACAAACTAATTACTTCAATTTTGATATGAAAGGGTTGAATTACAGCTATCAGTGCATTTCTATTACTAGCAGTTCCAATCTATTGCTTTCTCACAATTGAATTACATCTACAATTACTTGTGATATTCCTAGAGAAATATATAGACCTAATTACAGCTCATAATTTAAAACCTTCTATTCCATGTTAGTTTAAGACATATATAGACCTAATTACATCTACTGGTACAATCACTGTACCAGTACAAATTTCTGACAGCCACTGGTACAGCTACTGTACCAGTATCAGTACCTTAAAATATACCATTTTAAGGTTTTTTTCATGGTGCTTCAAATTTATTAAATTTATCAGCTAAATCAATTCGTTTAGCATAATTTTTTCTTTCAATTTCTAAATTTCATTACAACAAGAATCATATGCTACAGTTGCTGACAATAGCCGACTCAACAATTTTCCACTGTTACAAGCACTTGGAGAAAAAGGGAAATTAAGCTTACTTGGATAGAAGGAGGCAACGAGAGGATGGAGAAGGAGCTCAACAGGGTAGGTGAGCAGGTTCTCCTTAATTGCTCGGCTAGTGGTTGTCGATGGTCAGAAAAATTGGGATCAAATGATTTTCTACCTGAATGCTGGCTGGTGGTTGTCACTGGTCTAATTAGAGCATGGTGGCTGTCGCTGGATTATGTGAGAGAGAAAGAGTTGCCGCTGCCGCTATCGCTAATCGCCTCACTCTCTCTTTAGGTTTTCGCGTGAGGGAGAAAGAAAGGGGTCGGGGGCTAGGGAAAGAGATTCGAAATCTCTGAACTGGATGTCTCCAGTTCCGAAAAATTTCATTTCCAGCGAAAAAATTAGATCTGATCAGATTGAGTTTGCACGAATTTTGAAGTTGGTCCAAGGGACCAAAATGCAAAGCACAAGGGTCTTTTACTTTGCAAAGTACAATAGTCTTACTCAAGGTTCTAAATAGCGATTATAGCGGCATAGCGGGGAGACAAAAAAAAAAAGCTATTGCGAATAGCGTAGCTATAGCGGAAGTTATTACACATAGCGATTTTCTCTTTTCAAAATTTATATTCTATATTTCTACTAATTATCAACATAATCAATGTTAGAGAATGGATGTAACAACTAAATGACAACTAATCTAAGTCTATACTTTTTATCAATTACACAAATAAAAAGGAAAAAAAAATCTAAAAAGTAACATTATTTAATAGTTTATACTTCATGGTATTACATATTATAATAGACAAAGAGCAATTAATTTTATAAGGTAGATGAAGTCAATATACATATTTAAACATTTTATAATTATAATAATAATCAAAATCAGCTTTCAATTGAAACAAACGATAATAATTTTACAAATGAATACTATAAAAAGAGTAATCAAAATGAAGAATTAGTACTTGAATATTTCTCGATATAGAATGATAGAATAAATCACAAATAAAAATAGAAGCATATAGTTTGGTTTAGTATACTTATTATAGAAGACCATGTATCATTAGAAATAAGAATAGAAGTACAGAAGTCCATATAAATTGCAAAAAAAAAACCATGTAGCATAGCGGTAGCTATAGTGGGTCTCATATAGCGGTAATAGCGGTCAGCTATTATAACTATAGCGGTCGTAGCTGAGTTAGCGCAATTTTATCTCATAGCTTAGTGCTTATGGTCCGAAAAAGCTATAGTGTAGCTATAGCGCCGCTATAGCTAGCTATTTAGAAGCCTGGTCTTACTCATATATATATATATATATATATATATATATATATATATATATATATATATATATATATATATATATATAGGAATATGCTAGCATGCTATGCATAGCATAGAGGGCCCAATTTTAAAATTAAGAAACTATTTTTTCAAAATTCTAACGGTCGATCCGAACCATTCATCTTATTCTCCATATTAATATGTGTTTGGAGACCAAATTTTACATTTTTTGGAATTTTTTTACTATTTTTTTAGATTTATTGAAAATCGCTGTTTCCAGCAAATCTGGACCATAACAAAAACAACGATTTTCAATAAATAGTAAAAAAATTCCAAAAAATGTAAAATTTGGTCACCAAACACATATTAATATGGAGAATAAGATGAACAGTTCGGATCGACCGTTTGGACTTTGAAAACTCGAATATTAAGCCGTAGCACGGTGGCCCTCTATGCTATCCATAGCACCCAAGCCTTACTATATATATATATATATATATATATATATATAGAGGAGGGTTCAAATGCCTCCATGTTTTTGTGCCTCCATCTCTCTCCATCATTTTCAAAGTTCAAATAGTCGATCCGAACCGCTCAACCTAACCTCCATACTAAAATATGTTTGGAGACCAAATTTTATATTTTTAGGAATTTTTTTACTATTTTTTTAGATAGGTACAAAATCAGCAAATCTAAACCATCTAAAAACGGTATTTTTGTACCTATCTAAAAAAATAGTAAAAAAATTCCTAAAAATATAAAATTTGGTCTCCAAACATATTTTAGTATGGAGGTTAGGTTGAGCGGTTCGGATCGACTATTTGAACTTTGAAAATGATAGATAGAGATGGAGGCATAATGGAGGCACAAAAACATGGAGGCATTAAGAAACACGGAGGCATGATGGATTGACTGTTTAGCCATGAACATTGACTATCAACTAGTGTAGTAGTTTCAAATTAAGAAACTAATTTGTTGAAGTTAGATGGTCAAATTTTTAATTTCCAAATGGCCAAAAATTCTCTCTTTCAACCTTTAGTGATTAGGATTGACTATCAACTACACCTGTGGTAGTTTCAAATTAAGAAACTAATTTGTTGAAGTCAAATGGTCAAATTTTTAATTTCCAAATGGCCAAAAATTCTCTTTTTCAATCTTTAGCGATTAGGACTGACTATTAACTACACCGGTGGTAGTTTCAATTAGGTTCATGGGTCCATAATTTGAACAATTATAATTGAAGTATAGATTGTATCTTCTAAAAATTCATATATTCTCAATACTTCAATTATATATGATCGTTCAGAAAAAAAAAAAAAAAAAAGAAGGAATGGACGAACTAACTCTATTGGTGGAACTTTCATATCCATTTCAATTATGTTGCTTACTTAGATTGCATAGTTTAGCATATTTATCAGACAACCTAGTTACCAAGCTCCATAAATAGATAAATGGGACGTTTTAGCGTAAATAGTAGACAGATGGAAGAAATTTTAGTGGAAACCGGATTTTTTTAGCTTATTTAGCTGTATTTTCTAAATATCCCCCAATTTTAGTTTTCATCACTAAACCCCTGTTTTATTTTGACAAAAATCATTTTTTAAATTTGCATGATTAAAACAATAATCTTTTCATTATTTTAATTAGCTTTTATGTACTGAGATAATTAACCAAAAAATTTATTAATATCGAAAAAAATATGAAATTTTACAAAAAATTATTGTGGTTTTAGAATAGCTTTTCATTATTTGCAAGAATAGCTTTTCATTATTTTGACAAAAAATTTATTAATATCGAAAAAAATATGAAACTATCCAGGTTTTCACGTTATTTCAAAATCTATTCAAACCGCAAATTTTTTTTTGTGGTTTTAGACTGAATTACAGTAAATTTTTTTTGCGGTTTTGAAATTCCAAACTGCAAAAAAATTTTATGGCTTCAAAAAATAAAAATAAAAAACTATATTAGTTTTGTGGTTTCAATTTTTTTGTATTTTTCATTTTTTTTATTTAAGTAGAAATATTTATAATTTATTTTTATTTTGGATTGAAATAATAGAAATATTTTATATACTTATTTAAAAATAGGTGGAATGCTATATAATTTGATTTATTAGAAAGACAGCTACAAATAATCCGGATCAACATTTTTTATGCCATATTTTTTGCGACTATAAGAAAAATTAATATATTTCTTTATGAGTTATTGGAAAAAAATAAAAATGCTTAGATTCTGAGTTACTGATCTCGGCTTAAAAATCACTTCTAGGTAATACATAAAATATTGTGATCCTTCTAGTACATTTAATTTCTAAAAAAATGTATCTATCTTGACAATTCTTTGTGAATAACAATCAATAAATAACTTAAAAAATTGTTTTTTTTCAAAAATAGATACAACTTTTTTAGAAATTAAATGTATTAGAAGGATGACATATTTTATGTATTTACTTAGAAGTGACTTTTGAACCGGGATCAATAACTCAGAATCCAAGTATTTTTTTTTCCAATAACACATAAAGAAATATATTAGTTTTTTTTATAGCCACAACAAATCCGACATGAAAAATATTGATCCGGGTTATTGATAGCAGTCTTTCTAATAAATCAAATTATATAGTATTTCATCTATTTTCCAAGAAATATATAAAATATTTATAATATTTCAATACAAAAAAAAATTATAAATATTTCTCTTTAAATTAAAAATTATGAAAAATGCAAAAAAAATGTGAAACCGCAAAAATTTATAGCGGTTCTTTATTTTTATTTTTTTTAACCGAATTTTTATTTTTTTTGGTTTAGACTGAATCACTGTAAAAAAATTTTGCGGTTTGAGTATATTTTGAAAATATACAAAAACCTAGATAGTTTCTGAAATTTCATATTTTTTTCGATATTAATAAAAACTTCAAAATATTTAATTTATTCGTAATTACTATTAGACAATGTGGATTAACTTTTAGTTTTTATTTTAATGTAAAACTAAGTTACTTTTTGGATTAATTTTTTTGGATATAATATGACGTTATATTTTTGGATTTTTTTTTATTAAATTTCATTGCCAACAAATGATATAAAAGGTCGAAAATTCGTTTTCATTATGAACCGAGTTATCACCGAAATTTTTAGGGATCAACTAACTATCTCCCAATTCATTTATCTCATTTATCATTCAGTCAATAACTGTTTTTGTTGATCACTAATTAAGAAGGGGACCACAACTTTCAACACTAAAAGACAAAACAAAATGCGTCATTATCAATTATTAAGTTGAATGGCTGCTCATTTACTGGGTGGATCACTAACTACTTGAGGGACCGCTTAATATTTGATAGATTTTACAAACTAGCGCGCGCAAATATAGATATATATGCACGCAAGTGTTAATATATAATAGATTAAGTATTCATACCTAAGATATCAAGTATTTTTAAAAAAAAAATTGACACATCACATCCATCTTTTACACATTTTTAGAGGTGGATTTTTTTTCCTCATTCAATCTCGCCAATATTTCTGACGATCTGTGATGAAATTTGTGAATCTAATATCACGAACGTCTTTTACGTAATTTTCTCTTTCAAATGAGATCCATGATGACATACTTTCGAGTTGTCCGTCGCATAAGTATTCATATCTTGTCATGTAGTTTTATACCTCGTCAGGCAAGTATTCTACCATGTCGAGCAAGTATTAATACATCTTTGTGCAAGTATTGATACTTCATCAAGCAAATATTCATACCTTGTTGGAAAAGTATTCATAAATCGCCTGTGACAACCTGCCTTGTTGCTGGTGGATCAGTAGGAGCCAATGGATAGCAAGTCGGAGGTGATGCAGTCTGGATCGAGATCGTGACGAGTTATGAATACTTGCACTATGAGGTATGAATACTTGAGCAGGGAACAACTCAAAAGTACTTCATCATGGATCTCATTTGAAAAATAAAATTACGTAGAAAACGTATGTGACTTTAGATTCGCAAAAAAATTCACAGATTGTCAGAAATATGGGCGACATTGAAGTAAGAAAAAAAAACATCTTTAAAAATGTGTAAAAAATAAGTATGTGATAAGAAAGATTGTTTAAAGAAATAGTTGATATCTTACATATGAATACTTACTATATTATATGTTAATACTTACGTGTATAAGTATATATATATTTACGCACATCAGTTGTAAAGTTTTTCAAATATAAGTGGTTCCCCAATTAATTAGTGGTCCTCCACATTATTAATGACTGATACACGTTTTCTTTTGTCATTTTGTGCTGGAAGTTGTGGCCCCCTCATATCTCTCCTCCTTATTAAGGAGCTTAATTTTTAGATCCTGCAAGGGTCCTGATTTACTATTTTTTTTTTGAATGATACTCAGCCGTTGAATTTCCAGATCGCACATATGTGAATTTTCCAAATTATGAGCTTCAACACTTAAGTATGCATTGGTCGCACCGCATATGATCCCAGTGCTCGTAGACTGTGCGCCGCACCTATGGACCGCGCCTCTGAACCATGCAAGGCACCTGCAGACCGAGCCTGTGCACCGCGCACCCTTTTTCTTTTTTTCTGCTGAAGGCGGGATTCGAACCCAGTTGGGTTCTGTTGGTGCCAAAATTCTTACCACTACACTAAAGTTCACATGTGTTATCTTGTAGATAAATATAGTATTTAACTATTTTTCTCTACAAATTTGATTTAAATTATCTCTCCTCCTTATTAAGGAGCTTAATGTTTTCTACTACATAATTTGCTCCCGTTGCTGTGCACGGGCACGATTACTAGTAATTAATGATTGAGGGATGAATGGGGGAAAGAAATCTTTATTCAAATTTTTATACATAGGAAAATAAAAAATAAAAATATTAAAACTAAGAAATATTGTATAGGAATTTGAAAAAGAAAGGCAGTAAGGAATGCCATGGCACACTCAAGACCGTTAAAAAAAAGGGATTTTTTTTTAATTGGGATGCCATGGGGCAATCCAATCCAGGAAACAAAAAATGAAAAGAAAAAAGAAAGTTGGATGCCTGGGCAGCCCAACTCAGGAAAAAAAAAAGTGGGACGCTTTGGTACAACTCAACTCATCAGAAAATGAAAAAAATTCCTCTCTTCAATCTCGGGACTTTTTTTTTTCATTTTGTGGGTTGGATTATCCCATGGCGTCCCACTTTCTTTCTTTTTTTTCTCATTTTCTGGATTGGGTTACTCCATGGCATTTCACTTTTGGAAAAAAATATTTCGTTTTCTTTTCAAGGGGTGACATGTGCCATGGCATCCCGCAGGGACGCAATGGTTTGTTATTGCCTTCTCAATTTTAAAATTTCCGCATGATATTTCTTATTTTTAATATTTTTATTTTGTATTTTCTTATGAATAAAAATTTCGGGAGTTATCCGCTATATAAACGCTCACCTTTTATAATCCATTATTTCTTTGCTCAAAAAATTGTAATCCATTATTTAAATACAAAAGTACATAATACAGGGTGAAAAAAAAGGGTAAAGTAAAGAAACAGTGCGTCCATCTGTATATGCTCAATTAATTTTACTATCTATAAAACCTAAGTTCTTCCTGAAATATATTCACAACTACATGACATATCATCAGTTGGAAAATGTTTGACTACATGAAGTCAACAGAGACCCTTGAAAACTCTATTATGGTATTTTCAATGATGTTAGTTGAATTAATAGACATTTCACGAATTAATACCAGGCAAAAATTTCAATATGTTGACGGTCTGGTAAGTGATATAACCTCTAAGCCTGGTTGTTAACTTTGATGATCTCTCTCTCTAGAAAAACCCCCAACTTATCGATATAACATCTAAAGATTTTCTTCCTCAAACCTCTAGGCTCTATCTAAGATGATGCTGATCTTTTGAGGTATGCTGGAAAATTCTCTCTCATAGTCATTTTACATATTTTTTTCTGACAGAAGTGGACTAAAAAATGCCACTTATTTCATTGAAATCATTAAAATTCGAGCAAAAAGGAAAACTCATAATATAGGTGTTTGGCACCCTTTCATCTTTTTTTTTCCCGGATTAGTTTTGTTTTTCTTGTTTTATTTATAGAACTTTCATTTTCATTTCTGAAAGTTAATGTTGGACACTATAAGGATGCCATGTCTCTTGCTAAAACTAATGTGCATCGGACCTACTTTGGGTCGATGTGCTCCAATTCCGTTCAATCCACTTTACGATTTGTGCTCTCCGCTTAAATATGTGTGCACGGACGCTTCAATATATATTTGTGTGCACGGATCATAAAGTAGATTGGACGGACTTGGAGCCCATCAAACCCAAAAGTACATCTGATCTACTCCGCTCTATAGTTACCTTAGCACTTCATTTAATGGGAAGAGCTATTTTAAGTGCTTCAAGCACAACATTAAAAGCTGAGATAAAATTTAATTTATTTGTACCGATTTTATCCCTATTATTTCTCTTATTTATTTGCTAAGTTCCAGAGCTTAATAAACGCATTGTTAGTAAATAAGGAACTTAATAGAAACTGGCATTGATGTCTTTTTATCAAAATATTTTGTGATTAGTTACTAGTGTGTTATATATGCTAATGATATAAGATATATGTTCTGACTACTTGTTAGATTATTTCTTTTCTTTTTAATGCTTCTTATACTTCATTACTAAACTAATAATGAATATCCAACTATTAATGGTGAAATTAAAAAGAAAACATTCATAGAATGTTGTTCAACAGTTTCACTTCACTAACTTGAATTCATTTATAAAAATTTTAGATCAAATTTTCTGTCAATTATATTTTGGAAGTTGCAAGCAACATGGCTTTTCCAAAAGAGAATGACTCTTGGTCTTTCAGTTCGAACGAATTGCATGATTCTATCGACAATTGTAATCACACAAACTTCTCACAAATTATCCCCCAAAAGGATCCATACAACAACTTTTCTCTAAGACAACATGAGAAGTCTGATATACTGTTAGATCCGACACTAGACTACATAGGCTGGTATTTATTGGAGGAAGATATAGATGAAAAGATTAATGGTTACCAAGAGGCAGCTCTCTGGGACATGGAGAAACCCCTTTATGATATCCTTGGAGAAAAGTATCCACCACCACAAGATAATGAATTGGTATCAAAACAATCAAAGGTAAATCCTAATTTCACAACTTCTGTTTTAAAAGATCAAGCGGGTCCAACCTTTAGTGAGAGTTTGGAACAACACCCGCGTATAGAGAACTTGTTGGCTACTGAATTTCAGAGAGGGGTTGAAGAAGGATTGAAGTTCCTTACAAATCACAATGGATTGTCAATTAATTTGCAAGTGAGCAATCTCTCACTTAATCCAATGAAGAAATGTGATAGCAACTCACTAGAGATCAAATTGGGAGAAGAGAAAGAAAGTGATTTGCTAAATAAGTCTAAGGGTAAAAAGAATACAAATGATTCAGACTTGGACCTTTTGGAGGGGAGAAATTGCAAAATACCCATGATCTCCTGTGAGGAAATAATCAGAGATGAGATGTTTGATAAAGCACTACTATACCGTGGGGAGAACTATGCAAGAGAAGAAATATCCAGCTTAAGAGAAATCAAGGAGCTCAAAGCGAAATCATATAGTGAGAATAAAATACAACACGACCATATCAATCTCAGGGAACGCCTCATCTCCTGTGCAGAGGTGATATCAATGAATGATAACAAAATTGCAAGTGAACTTATAAAACAAATAAGGAAGGAAGCATCTCCTATTGGAGATGGGATCCAAAGGCTTGCATGCATTCTTGTTGATGGACTAGAGGCACGCTTGACTGGTACAGGAAGTGTGACCTATCGTCAATATGTCACAAGGAAAGTATGCACCACCGACTATCTAAAGGTCTATCATATGCACACGAGGGTAATCCCCACTTTGAGAGTTTCATTTCATTTTGCTAATGAGAGTATTCTCAGTGCCATAGGTAATGCATCAAAAATCCATGCTGTTGATTTTATCATTACTTTTGGATTCCAATGGCCATCTCTAATCCAATCACTTGCAAAAAGAAAAGGTGGACCCCCAAAACTCCGAATTACTAGGGGTAGATTTGCCTCAGCCGGGCTTTCACCCTACTGAAAGAATCGACAAGACTGGAAGGAGGTTGGAAGATTATGCTAGAAGTTTTAGAGTTCCTTTTGAGTATCAAGGGATCGCCTCACAGTGGGAGTCCATTTGTATTGATGATCTTAGCATCAATGATGATGAAGTGCTTATAATTAATATTATGTATAGGTTTAGTATCGGACCTTTATTAGACATGAATAATTCTAGGAATATACTCGGTCTGATTCAAGAGGCCAAACCGAAGGTTCTCATTCAAGGAATATTTAGCATATCCTTCAGTCCCTTCTTCATCACACGGTTTAGAAAGGTTTTGTTGCACTTCTCCAAGTATTTTGACATGCTTGACGCATTGGTGCCACGAGATTACAAGTCTAGGCAAGTAATGGAAAGAATTCTGTTGGGTCCTTCTATTATTAATCTGATAGCATGTGAAGGATCAGATTTGGTTGTAAGACCGGAGACCTACAAGCAATGGCACATGCGAAATTTGCAGACCGGCTTTGAACAGCTTCCAATAGATCCAAGTATAGTGAAAGAATGCAATGGAATGCTTAGAAATGGATATAACAAGGGATTTTTTACTGAAGAAGATCATAATTGGTTCCTTTGGGGTTGGAAGGGTAGCATAACATATGGTGTTTCATTGTGGAAACCTAAAGTAGAATAAGCTTTGAAGTTAATTACCTTCTAGTTTACATAAACTTAGAAATTCTTAATTTACTTCTTTAGCAAAAATCACTCATTTATGTACCAAAATATAGGACAATTGAATTAAACCACTATAGAAATAATGTTTTTATATTTTTTTCGTGCAACTTTTCCTTTTATTATTTGCAGATTGGAATTTATTTTATGTAGTAATTTAGGAGTATAATGATGTTCAGAATAATTAGGAAATTAGGTGGGATATATTTGAAATGTTATTAGTTTGCAATGTTTAGAGAAGTTAAAAAAGATGGCTATATATAAGCTCATCACATTCTTGTAATTGATATGAAAAAATGAACACCTGTGGAAAAAAAGGAATTAGGATCAGCCTATCTAGATTGGCTATATTAAACCACCAATACTAATATGTACTTAGATCGATTTTTTCAAAACAACTGATCTTAAAAACTATTAAGATAGGGTTTTTTATTGAACCGATCCTAATACTATGCTCATTAGAATCAGTTGTTTACAATAACCGATCCTAATACAATTGGGATCAGTTATTGTAATAACCGATCTTAATTAGCATATTATTATGATTGATTGTTTACAACAATCGATTGTAATACTATTGGGATCGGTTATTGTAAACAACCGATTCTAATACTATGCTAATTAGGATCGACTGTCTATAATAATCGATCCCAATAGTATTAGGATCGGTTTATTGTAAACAACCGGTCCTAATGGTGCATATATTACAATTCAATTCAGTCTGATTCCTCTTCCTTAGGCCTCACCTCTCTTTGCGCAGTAGCTATCTCACCCTATCCGTGCACCACCTCTTCAGATTTTTCTCAGGTTCCTTAATTTATCTCTTTTCTCAAGTTTGCTATTAATGGAGCACTATTTATAGGCTCCGATTCAGCTCAAAACCCTAAACCCTAAATCTTATACAAGCAGTGAGCTATGATCCCCGCTCAAAATCTAAATATAGGCCTTGATTCAGCTCTTTTATTGATTCCACACGCTTTTAAGTTTGAATGCCTCTTCTCATTTCAAGTGTTTCTTTATATGTGGAGATTTGCATGCACATGCATATGTATGCTATATATATGCTCTATATATGCTCTATATATGCTATATATGTTATATCTTCATCTCACTCGATTCGGCATCCAAAAAAAAGTTGTAACTACAAGATAAAACTCATGTTTAATTAGTTTTGTGCATGAATGTGTTTTTCTTATAAGAGTATATAGCTAGAGTACGTAAATGTATTTATATTAGGTATGTAGCTAGAGTATGGTCTTATGAGCCACAACCGCATGATTAATGCCTTTAGGTCATGATACCCGTTCAAAATTAATCAATTAGGGATTAATTTTGAATAGTCCCCATTTTGGGACTGCTATTTGAATACTTTATCTCAATTAGGATGTGACCACATGTTCATCGTGTTTTAGTATTTAAGAAAATTTCGGCAACATTTTCCCTTATTAGTTTCCTGAATACTTGGGGAACTAAGGGAAAATGCTGCCAAATTTTTTTTAAATACTAAAACACGACTAACATGTGGTCACTACTGAGACAAAGTATTCAAAGAGTGGGATAGGATGGTAAACCGGTCCCATGTAAGCTCTATTGTGAACAGAATTTAGTACCCCAACCTTGTTTTTAATTAATTGTGTTTTATTATAATTGCAGATGGATCACAGTTGGATATACGAAACATCACGTCTATCAGATGAATATACGATAGGTGTCGACGAATTTATCAGAGTTGCTATGGAAGATATGGCGAATAAGGGGAGTGCACTGATGTTGTGTCCTTGTCGTGATTGTAACAACGGTAAAAAAATTGCCAAGCCGAATCAAGTGAGGAACCATTTAATCCGTCGTGGATTCAAGCAAGGATATAAGTGTTAGATATGGCATGGTGAGAGTTTGCCAATATTGGTTCTGATCATCAGGAATACCATATCGGTGGAAATGAGGGGAATGATATACGGGTATTGGAAACTGACATAGGTACTCGTACTGAGCATCAAGAATACCATACTGAAGAAAATGATGATATGGTGGTAGATAAATGTGATAATTTTGATCAAATATTACGTGATTTAGAAGAGAATTTTGATAATGATAAGCAGTATTGTTTATTTGAGAATTTCTACGAAAATTATAATAAGGAATTGTATCCTGGTTGTTCTAAATTTTCAAAATTGAAAGGGGTATTAAAATTGTATAATCTTAAAGCATCTAACAGTTGGAGTGATAGAAGTTTTACTGAGTTATTACAAATTTTAAAAGAAATACTTCCGGATGGAAACGAGATATCATCTAATATTTATGAAGCGAAGAAAATATTGTGCCCAGTGGATTTGAAAGTTCAAAGAATACATGCATATCCAAATGATTGTATATTATATCGAAATGAGTATAAAGATCTTCACGAGTGTCCAAAATGTGGTGCATCACGTTACAAATCAAAGCAGTTAACCAGTGACAAAAGTGATGATTATAAACCGAATAAAAGACCTCAGGCAAAAGCATTGTGGTACCTCCCCGTGAAACTGAGATTCAAACGTTTGTTCTCAAATGCTAATTATGTGAAATTAGTGCGTTGGCATGCTGATAACCAAGAAAAAGACAGAAAATTACGGCACCTTGCTGATTCTCCTCAGTGGAGAAATATTGACAGAGAGTTTCTCGAATTCAGACGTGACCCTAGAAATCTTAAGCTTGGGACTGAGTGTAGATGGAATAAATCTGCATACTAGCATGAGCAGTAAGCATAGCAGTTCGTCGGTTCTATTGTGCATTTATAATCTTCCGCCTTGGTTATGTATGAAACGCAAATACATCATGATGACCTTGCTCTTATCAAGACCCAAACAGCCCGGGAACGGCATAGATGTGTATCTAGCGCCATTGATCGATGATTTAAAAGAATTATGGCAACCCGAAGTGCAAATATTTGATGCATATAGCAAGGAAAATTTCACTTTACGAGCCATGATTTTCTGCACCATTAATGATTTTTCGGCTTATGGAAATTTGTCAGGTTATAGTGTCAAAAGAGAAAAAGCGTCCCCTATTTGCCTGGACGATACAGTCAATGTGTGGCTACCTAATTCCTCTAAAAATATGTACATGGGTCATCGTAGATTTCTTCTTGCCAACCACGCACACTGAAAGAGAAATAAAGAATTCAATAGAAAAACCAAGAATACCAGAGTAAATTATCCGTTTATCGGTAAAGTTGTTTATTCGTGAGTGAAGGATATCAAAGTTCAATTTAGAAAATTAAAAAAAAAGGTGGTGAGAAAGAAAGGGGCACCGAAAATTAGTTTGAAGAAGAGGTCAATATTATAGGATTTACCATACTAGAAGCACTTACAGGTTCAACACTATCTCGATGTGATGTATGTCGTTAAAAATGTGTGTGATAACCTCGTTGGAACATTATTGAATATTTCGAGTAAGACTAAGGACGGTATCAATACTCGGAAAGACACGCAATTATTGAACATACGGTTGGATCTACAACCAGTAGAGAAGAAAAGAGCAAATGAGAAATTTTGTACATATCTAAAACTCATAATGCATACGCTGTCGAAAGAAGAGAAAAAAAGCTTATGTGAATGCCTTCCTGGTGTCAAAGTTCCATCTGGATATTCTTCGAATATTAAAAACCTAGTTTCACTGGAAGATTCAAAATTGACAAGAATAAAGTCTCACGATTGTCATGTTTTAATGACACAGCTTCTTCCTGTTGCAATTCGGGGCATATTGCCACCGTGTGTTAGGCAGACCATCACGAAGCTTTGTTTTTTCTTAAACGTCATTTGTTGCAAAGTAAATGATCCTGATACGTTAGATGCTCTGCAGAAGAAGGTTGTTGTCACTCTTTGTCATCTTAAAATGTATTGTTACCCGAAAGGTATACACAGAGTTTCAGTACAATGATTAATTGTACCTTTTAAAACCTTGAGTTACTCTCGATTAAGACTGCAAGTGCACAGCCTTGTTCGTATAGTAAAATAAGGTATCGATCCACAGGGATGGTTCTTTTCTAAACTCTTACTCGACTTAGTTAGGTACTAGAAGTGTAAAAGGTTGGGTTTGGTTTGTTTATATTTCCTAATTTCAAGTGACGATTCAATTAACAGTAAATGAAAGCAATTAAAGGTTTTGATTTTGAACAATGATAAAAGGCGTTCCCAGGGTTTCAGGTTTCATCCCAAACTTTGCCTTCTCTGGACCTGTCATGCGACTCACATCATCTCTGTGCGACCCGTATGACGCGACTCGCATTATTTTTGATGCGGGTCGCTTGGCCCTCGAGCTGAGCTGACATGTGTTCGTATCTAAGTTGATTTCTTGTGCGAGGCTTCCACCTGTAGCTCTCACCTACTGGTATCTAACCTAAATTTTATTTACTAAGTTCTTGAAAATATAGCTATTTAGTAATTGAAATTCTTATCCTCATAGTTGAAAATAATTATAGTAATTAGTGAAGATTTTTATAGTTATCTCAACAAAGATTCAGAAGTGAATGAATGAGACCGTAAAGAATAAAGATAAAATATATAACATCTAAAATAGATGTTTATAAACGTTTGATACAAAAATAAACATACTATATGACATTACTTAAAAAGTTCAATAATATCAAGAAAAATAATAATGTGAAGATATGATTCCATGTAAAACATAAAATTGAAAACCAATGTAACGTCAATTTATAACATTGTGAACTAACTACTATCTAATACTAGTTTATTATTTAATAAATTCATCCGAACAAGTAATCACCATCCAGTGGTGAAATAACTAATTTTTTTTTTTATTTGGAGTTACCTTGAGAGCAAGGCACGTGCAAGAAAAGATAAGGGCGTAACGCATGGGTCATAGTGGCTGCCGAGTGATCGTCTGCCTTGGTAGTAGCTGGTGGTGTAAAGGGATGAAGGGGTGGGGGGGGGGGTGCGCGGCATGCAGCGGTGGCAGCTGTCCTGATGGCTCATTCTGCGCCTTGGATAGTTGCCGTTTTAGAGGGAGGAAGAGAGAAAAAAGAGTTGATGGCCCTTCCATCCCTTGCTTAGATAGAGAGGGAGGGCAGAGCTTTTGGTTTTTTCATGTTGTTCCTTTTTTCCTGGATTCTTGATTTCATTTCGATTTCTCTATTGATCGAAACACGAAACACGGAACACGAAACACGAAATGCGAAACACGAAACACGAAACACAAAACACAAAACACGAAACCTGAAACCCGAAACCCGAAACCCGAAACACGAAACACGAAACACGAAACCCGAAACCCGAAACCCGAAACCCGAAAAACATTCAGCTGGGGAAAACTAAGCGAATGTGGCAAAGTGTTGGGAAAACTAAGCGGATACGGCCAAGCGTCGGTGAAAAATGGCTCGAAAACAGTCCAGCGGCAAGCGCAAGCGGTTAAGGTTGGGCAAAAGTGACCCGAAAAATGTTCAGCTGGGGAAAACTAAGTGGATGCGGCCAAGCGTTGGGGAAAACTAAGTGGATACGGCCTAGCGTCGGTGAAAAATGGCCCGGAAACAGTCCAGCATCAAGCGCAATCCGCTAACGTTGCACAACGGTGACCCAGAAAACGTTCAGCTGGGGAAAACTAAGTGGATGCGGCCAAGCATTGGGGAAAACTAAGCGAATACGGCCAAGCGTCGGTGAAAAATGGCTCGAAAATAGTCTAACGTCAAGCGCAAGTGATTAACATTGGGCAAAAGTGACCCAAAAACAGTTCAGCTAGGGAAAACTAAGTGGATACGGCCTAGCGTCAGTGAAATATGGCCCGAAAATAGTCTAGCATCAAGCACAAGCGGTTAACATTGGGCAAAAGTGACCCGAAAACAGTTCAGCTGGGGAAAACTAAGAGCATGCGGCTAAGTGTGGGGAAAACTAAGCGGATACTGGCAAGCGTCGGTGAAAAATGGCTCGAAAATAGTTCAGCGGCAAACGCAAGCTGCTAACTTTGGCAAAAGTGAACCAAAAATAGTTCATCTTGGAAAACTAAGCAGATGCGGCCAAGCATTGTGGAAAACAAAGAGGATACGGCCAAGCGTCAATGAAAAATGGCCCGAAAACAGTCCAGCTGCAAGCGCAAGCTGCTAATGTTGGGCAAAAGTGACCCGAAAATAGTTCAGCTCAGAAAAATTAAGCGCATGCGGCCAAGCGTTGGGGAAAACTAAATGGATATGGCCAAGCGTCGATGAAAAATGGCTCGAAAATAGTCCAGCGGCTAACATTGGGCAAAAGTGACTTAAAAACTGTTACACTTAATGCACCTCCAATTGCTCAAAAACTAAAATTAAATGGCAATTGAAAGTAAATAGATGCGTTTAGAAAAATTTGACACGTGGAATGTTAATGGAGTTCGGCAAAACAAAGGCCTACGTCTCTGGGGATTCGCAACCTTGAGTGGTGCGCCTTTCTATTACCCAATATGAAATGATTACAACTTGTGAATCGTTGAGCCCTTACACATCAAGCGGGAAGTCAAACGACCAACTCAAAGAGATGAGAACAACGTCTCAATTGTCTAGAGAATCAAGAGAAACACTCAATATATCACTCTAACCTAATCTATATCAAGATTAGTGAAATATGTTTGAGGTTGCTTGAGAAATTTTGAAGTTTCAAGCTCTCACAACAATGGAGTAGGCCTAGCTCTCAGAAAATCAATTTTGAAATGATTAGGGTCGGCTGAGATAGATTGAGAAGAAAACCCAATTAACTATTTATAGAATCAGCTCAAAAATGAGCTAATTGGGCTAAAACGTTACAACATTTTATGAAAATGTTACAAAGTTTTCCTTTTGCGATTTTTAGGTTTTCAATTTCCTGACAGCTCAGCTTAAATGCTCGAAAACGTTACAACGTTTATAAAACGTTACATAACGTTTTGTTCTATAAAATCTTGATCAAAACATGAATTGTTTGAAGCTTAGATTTAATCAAAACATTACAACGTTTTATCGAAACGTTACAATGTTTTAAATTTGAATTTAGTATTGATACAGACAATCCTAAAATGTTATAACGTTTTACAAAAACTTTACAACGTTTTACAAAAATGTTACAACGTTTAAGTTGTTCTGAACACCTGTGCTTTAGCTGTTTTGACAATCCTAAATCGTTATAACATTCGTAAAAATGTTACAACATTTTAAATTGTTTTTGAGTTTTAATCAAGTTTATACTTCAGTGTTTTTGAACGAATTAAAACGTTACTAACATTTTACTACTGTAAAAACAGCCTCAAACATATTTTACCAAACTACTGATTTTACAATTCGTATTCTCGATAAAAGTCTTCGTGGAGTGTTTTATTAGGGTTCCAAATGCCCTGTTATCATGCCATTTAGGGACACAACTAGAGTGCACCAAACACCTTCATTTGGATTTTAGTATTCGGGTTGTAAATGCCATTTAGGGTTGTAAATGCCCTCCTATCTTGCCATATGGAGGCACTACTAGAGTGCTCTAAACACCTTCAATTGGATTTTAGTATTCGAGTTGTAAATGCCCTATTATCTTGCCATATAAACACGTTACAAGAGTGCTCCAAACACCTTAAATTGGAGCGTTTTATTAGGGTTGTAAATGCCCTAATATCTTGCCTCCAGGAGACACTACTAAAGTGCTCCAAATACATTCAATTAGAATCTTTTATTAGGGTTGTAAATGCCCTATAATCTTGCCATCGAGAGACACTACTAGAGTGTTTAAACACCTTCAATTAAAGTGTTGTATTAGGGTTCTAAGTGCCCTATTATCATGCCATATAGAGACACTACTAGAGTGCTTCAAACACGTTCAATTGGAGTGTTTTTATTAGGGTTGGAAATGCCCTGTTATCTTCACTTCTGGAGACACTACAAGAGTGCTCCAAACACGTTCAATTGGAGTGTTGTATTAGGGTTGTAAATGCCCTAATATCTTGCCATAGAGAGACACTACTAGAGTGCTTCAAACACCTTCAATTAGAGTGTTTTATTAGGGTTGTAAATGTCCTATTATCATGCCATATAGAGACACTACTAGAGTGCTTCAAACACTTTCAATTAGAGTGTTTTATTAGGGTTGTAAATGACCTATTATCTTGCCTTCTAAAGACACTACAAGAATGCTCCAAACATTAATTGGAGTGTTATATTGGAGTTTCAAATGTCCTATAATTTTTCCAAAAAGACACTAATAGAGTGCTCCAAACACATTCAATTGGACTGTTTTATATAAAATAGATGTACTTAATCAAAAGAAGACATATTATGTGATTGGAGGGTTGATATTCAATTTGAAAATTACGTGCATAATATAAGATATAAGAATAAAGACACACACACACACACACACACACAGATAGAGATAGATTAAGGATTGTGTGCTATGGATAGCATAGAGGGCTACGGTGCTACGGCTCAATATTCGAGTTTTCAAAATCCTAACGGTCGATCCGGACCATTCATCTTGTTCTCCATATTAATGTGTTTGGAGACCAAATTTTACATTTTTTTAGATAGGCAAAAAAACTGGATCTAAAAAATGTAAAATTTGGTATCCAAACACATATTATATATGGAGAACAAAATGAACGTTTCAGATCGACTATTAGGATTTTAAAAACTCAAATATTAAGCCGTAGCACCGTAGCTCCCGATGTTATCCATAGCACACCCAATCCACTTGTGTGTGTGTGTGTGTGTGTGTGTGTGTGTGGGTGTGTGTGTTTGTGGGTGCATGCGTGTGTGTGTGTGTGGGTGTGTGTGTTTCTGTGTGTGTTGTGTGTGCTTGTGTGTCTGGGTGTGGGTGTAGGTGTGGGTGTGTGTTCGTGTGTGGGAGTGTGTGTGGGTGTGTGCGCGCGTGTGGGTGTGAGTGCGTGTGTGTGTGTTTGCGCGCACGCATGTTTGCACGTGTGTGTTTGCATGCGTCTGTGGGTGTGTGTGTAGGTGTGTGCGTGCTTGTGTGCATGTGTGCGTGTGTGCGTGTGTGCGGGTGTGTTTGTGTGCGTGCGTGTGTGTGTGGGTGTGTGCCTGTGCGTGTGTGAGGGTGTGTGCCTGTGCGTGTGTGCATGTGTGGGTGTGTGTGTGCGTGGGTATGTGTGTGTGCGTGTGCGTGTGTGTTTTTGTGCATGCGTGTGTTGGAGCGTGCGTGTGTGCGTGTGTGCATGTGTGCGTGTGTGCGTGTGTGTGTGTGTTTCTGTGTGCGTGTGTGCGTGGGTGTGTGCGTGTGTGTGTGTGTGGGTGTGTGTGTGGGTGCGTGCGTGTGTGTTCGCGTGTGTGCGTGGGTGGATTTGTGCTTGTGTGCGTTTGTGCGTATGTGTGTGCATGGGTGTGTGTGTGTGTCTGTATGCGTGTGTGTGTGCATGGGTGTGTGTGTGTCTGTATGCGTGTGTGTGTGCATGGGTGTGTGTGTGTGTCTGTGTGCATGTGTGCGTTTGTTCGTGTGTGTGTGTGTGTCTGCGTGTGTGCGTGGATGTGTGTGTGGGGGGGTGTTGGTGTGTGTGCGCGTGTGTGAATGTGTGCGTGGGTGTGTTTGTGCGTGTGTGTGAGTGTTTGTGTGTGCATGGGTGTGTGCGTGGGTGCGTGTGTAGGTGTGTCTGTGTGGGGTTGCGCGCGCACGTGATCTTAATGATTGAACTACAAGTGTGCTCCAAACACCTTTAATTAGAGTGTTATATTAGGGTTTCAAATATCCTATTATCTTTCCAAAAAGACACACACTACACACACACGCACACACGCACGCACCAACACACACACCCACGTATGCACACACGCACACACCCATGCACACACACATGCACCCACACACACACGCACAAAAAGACACACACTGCTGGAGTGCTCCAAACACATTCAATTGGAGTGTTTTATTAGAGTTCAAAATGCCCTATTATCTTGCTATCTGGAGGCACTACTAGAGTGCTCCATACACCTTCAATTCGAGTGTTTTATTATTGTTGTAAATGCCATATTATCTTGGCATATAGAGACACCATCAGGGTGCTCCAAAACTCCTTCAATTGGAGTATTTTATTAGGGTTCCAAATGCCCTGTTATCATGCCATTTAGGAACATAACTAGAGTGCACCAAACACCTTCATTTGAGTGTTGTATTAGGGTTGTAAATGCCCTTCTATCTTGTCATATGGAGACACTACTAGAGTGCTTCAAACACCTTCAATTGGATTTTAGTATTCGGGTTGTAAATGCCCTATTATCTTGCCATATAAACATGCTACAAGAGCGCTCCAAACACCTTAAATTGGAGTGTTTTATTAGGGTTGTAAATGCCCTAATATCTTGCCTTCAGGAGACACTACTAAAGTGCTCCAGACACATTCAATTAGAATCTTTTATTAGGGTTGTAAATGCCCTATAATCTTGCCATAGAGCGACACTACAAAAGTGCTCCAAACACCTTCAATTCGAGTGTTGTATTAGGGTTGTAAAAGCCTTATTATCTTGCCATATAGAGACACTACTAGAGTGCTCAAAACACTTTAAATTTGAGTGTTATATTACGGTTACAAAAAGACACACTACTAGAGTGCTCCAAACACATTCAATTCGGGTGTTCTATTGGAGTTGTAAATTCCCTATTTTCTTGCCATCTGGAGGCACTACTAGAATGCTACATACACCTTCAATTCGAGTATTTTATTATTGTTGTAAATGCCCTATTATCTTGGCATATAGAGACACTATGGCGGTGCTCCAAACACATTCAATTGGAGTGTTTTATTAGGGTTGTAAATGCCCTAATATCTTGCCTTCAGTAGACACTACTAGAGTGCTCCAAACACAATCAATTAGAGTGTTTTATTAGTGATTGTGAATGCCCCATTATCTTGTCATATAGGGACACTACTAGAGTGCTCCAAACTCCGTCAATTGGATTGTAGTACTAGAGTTGTTAATGCCCTATTGTCTTGCCATATAAACACACTACTAGAATGCTCCAAACACCTTAAATTGGAGTGTTTTATTAGGATTGTAAATGCTCTATTAGCTTGCAATTTGAAGACATTACGAGACTGTTGCATACACCTTCAATTCGAGTGTTGTATTAGAGTTGTAAATGCCTTATTATCTCGCCATATATTGACACTATAAAGGTGCTCCAAAACACCTTCAATTGAAGGGTTTTATTAGGGTTGCAAATGCCATGTTATCTTGCCATATAGAGACAATACTGGAGTGCTTCAAACACCTTCAATTGGAGTGTTGTATTAGGGTTGTAAATGCCCAATTATCATGCCATATAGAAACACTACTAGAGTGTTCCAAACACCTTAAATTGGACCGCTGTATTAGGGTTGTAAATGCCCTATTATCTTGCCTTCTAAAGACACTACAAGAGTGCTCCAAACACCTTTAATTGGAGTGTTATATTGGGGTTTGAAATGTCCTATAATCTTACCAAAAAGACACACTACTAGAGTGTCAAACACATTCAATTGTACTGTTTTATATAAAATAAATGTATTTAATCAAAAGAAGATAGATTATGTGATTGGAGGGTTGATATTCAATTTAAAAATTCATCTTTCAATCTCAGCCGTTGGCGGATCAGGATAATTACGTGCATAATATAAGATATAGGAATGAACATACCCACACACACACACACACACACACACACATATATATAGAGAGAGAGTAAGGCTTGGGTGCTATGGATAGCATAGTGTTACGGTGCTACGGCTCAATATTCGAGTTTTCAAAATCTTAACGGTCGATCGGAACCATTCATCTTGTTCTCCATATTAATATGTGTTTGGAGACCAAATTTTATATTTTTTGGAAATTATTTTCTATTTTTTTAGATAGGTAGAAAATCAAATATTTGAATGGTGCATAATTTTTTAGATCAAGTTTTTCTACCTTGCTAAACAAATAGTAAAATTTTTCCAAAAAAAGTAAAATTTGGTATCCAAACACATATTAATATGGAGAACAACATGAACGGTTCGAATCGACCGTTAGGATTTTGAAAACTCAAATATTGAGCCGTGGCACCCTAGCTCCCGATGCTATCCATAGCACCCAGGCCACACTTACGTGTGTGTGTGTGTGTGTGTGTGTGTAGGGTGGGGTGGGGGTGTGTGTGTGTGTGTGCCCGTGTGTGCGTCTGGGTGTGCGTGTGCGTGTGCGTGTGCGTGTGCGTGTGCGTGTGTGTGAGTGTGTGTGTCTGTGTGCATGTGTGCGAGTGTGTGTGCGTGTGTGGGTGGGTGTGTGTGTGTCCATGTTTGTGCGCGCGCGCGCGTGTGTGTGTTCATTCTTATATGTCCATTCTATTATTAAGCACGTTGGGTGTTCGATCTGCCAACGGCTACGATGGAAAGTTCAAATTTCGGATTCAATCTCAGCCCTCTAATCACATAATCTGCCTTCTTTTGATTAAATGCATCCGAATAATGTGTAGAAGTCTAAATTTAACTCAAAACATACTCGCCACACGTACTGCCACACAAAAAATTATATTCTCAAATTTAATTTTAATTGTAGTTTCCTTATTTACTTCTTTCCTTATTTCTATCTTTCTAATTAGATACTATTTGTATAATTTGTTTCTTTTTTTCCATTTCTTCCGATGGCAATGGAAATCAAAATACCTTCCGTTGGCAGATTCGATTTGCAATAATATGAATTTTATGAATTGATCCAACAAATTCTGTATATTTTACAAATATAGCAACTCTTTTTATCCACCAGATTTGCAATAATATGAATTTTATGAATTGATCGAACAAATTCTGTGAATGATTTATTTATTTATTTACCACCTTATTTGTTTCATTATGTTGCTAAAAAAGAACATATGTACTGCCATTGCTCTTTTTATACAACAAGTAAATGTTCAGATTTGATTATATTCAATTTGTTGCCTGCTATATAGATGATGATTCATATGTGTCGGACATTTAATAGACGTTCTTAAGAAGTAAATGCAGAATTTTATTTTTCTAAAATATAGTTGTGATTGTTAACTATTATGATTATCGAATTGCAATTGTCCATATAATTAGTTTGGTAGAATGAGTCCAATACTCCAATATGATTCAAAAGTCCAATTGTAGGATAGTTTATTTTATTTTAAAAATGAATCTCATTCTTGTATGTTTATTGTTAATAACGTAAAAAATTCTAATATGAGAAAGAGAAAGAAGAAATAACTGAAGCAGTACTCACCTTGATATAATCTTTATTACTGATATATAGTTGGATTGTAAGGCGAAACCAACTCAGGATCAATTTGGAATAGAGAAGCTATATAGATTTTTTTAATACAAATTATTATTAACTAATATATGAAAAATTACAACTTACATAATTATAAGAAACATAAAAACTTTAGAAAAATATTAATTTTTTAACAATTTTTATAAAGTTTTATAAAAATTTAATTTTTAATAATTTCATTAATAAAAATAATTGTATAATACTCCGTGACAAACAAATATGCCTTTATAATATGTGCCCGTTGCAACGCACGGGCATGAAACTAGTCTTATATTATGCACGTAATTATCTTGATCCCCAACGGCTGAGATTGAAAGATGAATTTTTAAATTGAATATCAACCCTCCAATCACATAATCTGTCTTCTTTAGATTAAATACATTTATTTTATATAAAACAGTCCAATTGAATGTATTTGAAACACTCTAGTAGTGTGTCTTTTTGGAAAGATTATAGGACATTTGAAACCCCAATGTAACACTCCAATTAAAGGTGTTTGAAGCACTCTTGTAGTGTCTTTAGAAGGCAAGATAATAGGGCATTTACAACCCTAATAAAACATTCTAATTGAAAGTGTTTGAAGCACTCTAGTAGTGTATCTATATGGCATAATAATAGGACATTTACAACCCTAATACAAGACTCTAATTGAAGGTGTTTGAACCACTCTATTAGTGTCTTCATATGGCAAGATAGAAGGGCATTTACAACACTAATACAACACTCAAATGAAGGTATTTCGAGCACTCTAGTTGTCTCCCTAAATGGCAAGATAACAGGACATTGGCAACCCTAATAAAACGCTCCAATTGAAGGTGTTCTGGAGCACCCTCATAGTGTCTCTATATGTCATGATAATAGGACATTTACAACCCTGATACAACACTTGAATTGAAGGTGTATTGAGCACACTTGTAGTGCTTCCTGGTGGCAAGAAAATAGGGCATTTACAACTCTAATAAAACAGTCCAATTGAATGTGTTTGGAGCACCTTTGAAACCCTAATATAACACTCCAATTAAAGGTGTTTGGAGCCCTCTTGTAGTGTCTCTAGAAGGCAAGATAATAGGGCTCTCACAATCCTAATACAATGCTCCAATTTAAGGTGTTTGGAGCACTCTTGTAGTGTCTCCAAATGGAAAGATAATAGAGCATTTACAACTCTAATAAAACACTCCAATTGAGTGTGTTTGGAGCACCCATTAGTGTCTCTAAAAGGCAAGATAATACAACATTTACAACCCTAATAAAACACACCAATTGAAGGTGTTTGGAGCACTCTAGTAGTGTTTCTATATGGCATGATAATTGGGCATTTACAACCATAATACAACACTCCAATTGAAGGTGTTTGAAGCACTCTAGTAGTGTCTCTATATGGCAAGATAACAGAGCATTTGCAACCCTAATAAAACCCTTCAATTGAAGGTGGTTTGGAGCACCCTTATAGTGTCAATATATGGCGAGATAATAAGGCATTTACAACCCTAATACAACACTCGAATTGAAGGTGTATGGAACAGTCTCGTAATGTCTTCAGATTGCAAGCTAATAGGGCATTTACAACCGTAATAAAACACTCCAATTTAAGGTATGGGAATGATAATAGGGCATATACAATCCTAATAAAACACTCCAATTTAAGGTATTTGGAGCATTCTAGTAGTGTTTTTATATGGCAAGATAATAGGGCATTTACAACCCTAGTACTACAATCGAACTGAAGGAGTTTGGAGCACTCTAGTAGTGTCCCTATATGACAAGATAATAGAGCATTCACAACCCTAATAAAACACTCTAATTGAATGTGTTTGGAGCACTCTAGTAGTGTCTCCTGAAGGCAAGATATTAGAGGATTTACAACCTTAATAAAACACTCCAATTTAAGGTGTTTGGGGCACTCTAGTAGTGTGTTTATATGGCAAGATAATAGGGCATTTACAACCCTAATACTAAAATCCAATTGAAGTTGTTTGGAGCACTCTAGCAGTATCCTCATATGGCCAGATAGAAGGGCATTTACAACCCTAATACAACCACTAAATGAAGGTGTTTGGAGCACTCTAGTTGTGTCCCTAAATAACAAGATAATTTGTCATTTGCAGCCCTAATAAAACACTCCAATTTAAGGTGTTTTGGAGCACTCTCATAGTGTCTCTATATACCAAGATAATAGGGCAGTTACAACCATAATAAAATACTCGAATTGAAGGTGTATGTAGCACTCTAGTAATGCCTCCAGATGGCAAGAAAATAGGGAATTTACAACTCCAATAGAACACCCCAATTGAATGCGTTTGGAGCACTCTAGTAGTGTGTCTTTTTGTAAAAATAATAGGACATTTGAAACCCTAATATAACACTCCAATTTAATGTGTTTTGAGCACTCTAGTAGTGTCTGTATGGCAAGATAATAGGGCTTTTACAACCCTAATACAACACTCCAATTGAAGGTGTTCGGAGCACTTTTGTAATGTCTCTCTATGGCAAGATTATAGGGCATTTACAACCCTAATAAAAGACTCTAATTGAATGTGTTTGGAGCAATTTAGTTGTGTCTCCCGAAGGCAAGATATTAGGGCATTTACAACGCCAATAAAACACTCCAATTTAAGGTGTTTGCAGCGCTCTTGTACCGTGTTTATATGGCAAGATAATAGGGAATTTACAACCTGAATACTAAAATCCAATTGAAGGTGTTTGAAGCACTCTAGTAGTGTCTCCATATGGCAAGATAGAAGGACATTTACAACCCTAATACAACACTCAAACGAAGGTGTTTGGTGCACTCTAGTTGTGTTCCTAAATGGCATGATAACAGGGCATTTGGAACCCTAATAAAACACTCCAATTGAAGGAGTTTTGGAGCACCCTCATAGTGTCTCTATATGCCAAGATAATATGGCATTTACAACACTAATAAAGTACTCGAATTGAAGGTGTATGGAGCACTCTAGTAGTGCCCCCAGATAGCAAGATAATAGGGCATTTAGAACTCTAATAAAACACTCCAATTGAATGTGTTTGGAGCACTCCAGTAGTGTGTGTCTTTTTGTGCGAGTGTGTGTGGGTGAATGTTTGTGTGCATGGGTGTGTGTGTGTGTGTGTGCATGCGTGTGCGTGTGTGCGTGTGTGTGTGTGTAGTGTGTGTCTTTTTGGAAAGATAATAGGACATTTGAAACCCTAATAAAACACTCTAATTAAATGTGTTTGGAGCGCAGTTCTAGTTCAATCATTAAGATCATGTGCGCGCGCAGCCACATACACACACACGCACACACGCACACCCATGCTCACACGCAGACACAGACACACACACACCCACACACACGAACACACGCACACACGCCCACATACACACACACGCACACACGCACACCCATGCTCACACGCAGACACAGACACACACACACCCACACACACGAACACACGCACACACGCACACATACACATGCATGCACACACGCACACACCCATGCACGAACACACGCACACACACGCACAAACCCACCCATGCACACACGCGCGCACACACACCCCCCCTTGCACACGCCCACATACACACACCCACACACACGCACACACACACAGAAACACGCACACACCCACGCATACACGTACGCACACAAACACACCTGCACACGCACACACACACCCACCCACACACACACACGCACACACATGCACACACACGCGCGCAGAAACACACACACACGCACAAACAAACAAGCACGCACGCACGCACGCACACATGCACAAATGCACACACTCACACACACCCACAAACACACACACACCCGCACACACACACCCACACACACTCCCACACACGCACACATGCACAGACACCCACATACACACGTACACACGCACACACACACCTGCACACACACACGCACACCCGCACACAAGCACACAAGCACACATACACACACACTCACACACGCACACCCAGACACACACGCACACACACAGAAACACCCCCCCACCCACACACACACAAACACGCGCACACCCGCACACAAGCACACAAGCACACATACACACACACTCACACACGCACACCCAGACACACACGCACACACACACAGAAACACCACCCCACCCACACACACACACAAACACGCGCACACACACACACACACACACGTAAGTGTGGCCTGGGTGCTATGGATAGCATCGGGAGCTAGGGTGCCACGGCTCAATATTTGAGTTTTCAAAATCCTAACGGTCGATTCGAACCGTTCATGTTGTTCTCCATATTAATATGTGTTTGGATACCAAATTTTACTTTTTTTGGAAAAATTTTACTATTTGTTTAGCAAGGTAGAAAAACTTGATCTAAAAAATTCTGCACCATTCAAATATTTAATTTTCTACCTAGCTAAAAAAATAGTAAATAATTTCCCAAAAATATAAATTTGGTCTCCAAACACATATTAATATGGAGAACAAGATGAATGGCCCGGATCGACCGTTAAGATTTAAAAAACTTGAATATTGAGCCGTACCACCGTAACCCTCTATGCTATCCATAACACCCAAGCCTTACTCTCTCTCTCTCTCTCTCTCTCTCTCCATCTGTATATGTGTGTGTGTGTGTGTGTGTGTCTTCATTCTATATCTTATATTATGCACGTAATTTTCAAATTGAATATCAACCCTCCAATTACATAATCTGTCTTCTTTTGATTAAATACATCTATTTTATATAAAACAGTCCAATTGGATGTGTTTGGAGCACTCTATTAGTGTGTCTTTTTGGAAAGATTATAGGACATTTGAAATCCCAATGTAACACTCCAATTAAAGGTGTTTGCAGCACTCTTGTAGTGTCTTTAGAAGGCAAGATAATAGGGCATTTACAACCCTAATAAAACACTCTAATTGAAAGTGTTTGAAGCACTCTAGTAGTGTATCTATATGGCATAATAATAGGACATTTACAACCCTAATACAAGACTCTAATTGAAGGTGTTTGAAGCACTCTAGTAGTGTCTCTCTATGGCAAGATATTAGGCCATTTACAACCCTAATACAACACTCAAATGAAGGTATTTCAAGCACTCAAGTTGTCTCCCTAAATGGCAAGATAACAGGGCATTTGCAAACCTAATAAAACATTCCAATTGAAGTTGTTCTGGAGCACTCTCATAGTGTCTCTATATTCCAAGATAATATGGCATTTACAACCATAATAAAACACTCGAATTGAAGGCGTATGGAGCACTCTAGTAGTACCTCCAGATGGAAAGATAATAGGGCATTTACAACCATGAGAAAACACTCGAATTGAAGGTGTATGGAGCACACTTGTAGTGCCTCCAGATGGCAAGAAAATATGGCATTTACAACTCTAATAAAATAGTCCAATTGAATGTGTTTGGAGCACCTTTGAAACCCTAATATAACACTCCAATTAAAGTTGTTTAGAGTGCTCTTGCAGTGTCTCTAGAAGGCAAGATAATAGGGCACTTACAATCCTAATAAAACACCCCAATTGGAGATATTTGGAGCACGCTAGTAGTGTCTCTATATGGCAAGATAATAGGGCTTTCACAACCCTAATACAATGCTCCAATTGAAGGTGTTTGGAGCACTCTTGTAGTGTCTCCAGATGGAAAGATAATAGAGCATGTTTCTCTAAAAGGCAAGATAATACGGCACACACGCACACACCCACACGCACCCACACACACACGGACAAACACACCCACGCACACACGCACACACACGCCCACACGCACACACCCACCCAGACACACACAAACGCACACACACAGACCCACGCACACATGCACACACACACGCACCCACACAAGCACACACCCGCAAACACACACGCACACACACACACACTCTCACACAGACAAACACACACGCATGCACCCACCCAAACACGCACACACACCCGCGCACACACAGACAAACACACCCACGCACACACCCACACGCATCCACACATGGACAAACGCACCCACACACACATGCACACACACACAAACACACCCACACACACGCACACACACAGAACCACGCACACACGCACACACACACGCACCCACACACCCACACTCACATAGGCACACACAGGCACATGCACGCACACACACCCACACACACGTGTGCTTGTGTGCGTGCGCGTGCGTGTGTGCGCGCGTGTGCGAGTGTGTGTGTGTTTCTGCGTCTGTGGGTGGGTGCGTCTGTGTTTGCATGAGTGTGTGCGTGTGTGCTTGTGTGTGTGGTTCGTGTGTGCGTGTGTGGGTGTGTGTGCGTGTGTGTTTATGTGTGGGTCTGTGTCTGTGCGTGTATCTTTGGGTGTGTGTGCGTGTGCGTGTGTATATGTGAGTGTCCGTGTGTGTATGTGTGTGTGTTTGTTTGTGTGTGTGCGTGTGTGTGTATATGTGTGGGTGTGTGCACGTGTGTATATGTGTGTGTGTGTGCGTGTGTGCGTGTTTGTTTGTGCGTGCGTGTGCGTGCGTGTGTGTGAGTGTGTGTGCGTGTGTATGTGTGTGTGCGTGTGTGCGTGTGTGTGTTCGTTTGTGAGTCCCTGTGTGTGTGGGTGTGTGTGCGTGTGTGTGTGCGTGAGTGTGTGTGCGTGGGTGTGTGTGCATGTGTGCCTGTGTGTGCATGTGTGACTGTGTGTGTGTGGGTGTGCGTGTGCGTGTGCGTGTGCCGTACTATCTTGCATTTTAGAGAAACATGCTCTATTATCTTTCCATCTGGAGACACTACAAGAGTGCTCCAAACACCTTCAATTGGAGCATTGTATTAGGGTTGTGAAAGCCCTATTATCTTGCCATATAGAGACACTACTAGCGTGCTCCAAATATCTCCAATTGGGGTGTTTTATTAGGGTTGTAAGTGCCCTATTATCTTGCCTTCTAGAGACACTGCAAGAGCACTCCAAACAACTTTAATTGGAGTGTTATATTAGGGTTTCAAAGGTGCTCCAAACACATTCAATTGGACTATTTTATTAGAGTTGTAAATGCCCTATTTTCTTGCCACCTGGAGGCACTACAAGTGTGCTCCATACACCTTCAATTCGAGTGTCTTATCATGGTTGTAAATGCCCTATTATCTTTCCATCTGGAGGTACTACTAGAGTGCTCCATACACCTTCAATTCGAGTGTTTTATTATGGTTGTAAATGCCATATTATCTTGGAATATAGAGACACTATGAGAGTGCTCCAGAACAACTTCAATTGGAATGTTTTATTAGGTTTGCAAATGCCCTGTTATCTTGCCATTTAGGGAGACAACTTGAGTGCTTGAAATACCTTCATTTGAGTGTTGTATTAGGGTTGTAAATGGCCTAATATCTTGCATTATGAAGACACTACTAGAGTGCTCCAAGCACCTTCAATTGGAGTGTTGTAGTAGGGTTGTAAATGCCCTAATATCTTGCCATAGAGAGACACTACTAGAGTGCTTCAAATACCTTCTATTAGAGTGTTGTATCGGGGTTGTAAATGTCCTATTTTCATGCCATATAGAGACACTACTAGAGTGCTTCAAACACTTTCAATTAGAGTGTTTTATTAGGGTTGTAAATGCCCTATTATCTTGCCTTCTAAAGACACTACAAGAGTGCTGCAAACACCTTTAATTGGAGTGTTACATTGGGGTTTCAAATGTCCTATAATTTTTCCAAAAAGACACACTAATAGAGTGCTCCAAACACATTCAATTGGACTGTTTTATATAAAATAGATGTATTTAATCAAAAGAAGACAGATTATGTGATTGGAGGGTTGATATTCAATTTGAAAATTACGTGCATAATATTAGATATAGAATGAAGACACACACACACACACACACACATACACATATATATACAGAGAGAGGGATAGAGAGTAAGGCTTGGGTGTTATGGATAGCATAGAGGGTTACGGTGGTACGGCTCAATATTCAAGTTTTCAAAATCTTAACGGTCGATTCGGGCCATTCATCTTGTTCTCCATATTAATATGTGTTTGGAGACCAAATTTATATTTTTGGGAAATTATTTACTATTTTTTTAGATAGGTAGAAAATCAAATATTTGAATGGTGCAGAATTTTTTAGATCAAGTTTTTCTACCTAGCTAAACAAATAGTAAAAATTTTTCAAAAAATGTAAAATTTGGTATCCAAACTCATATTAATATGGAGAACAAGAAGAACGGTTCGGATCGACCGTTAGAATTTTGAAATCTCCAATATTGAGCCGTAGCACCTGTTCGCGTGAAAGCGCAACGCAAGTTTCGGTACGCTTGGGAGCGTAGCTTTTAAAACCGCGGTTACACCTTCCGATTAGGGTTGCAAGTGCACAACTTTATCGAAGAGTATAATCGGGTATCAATCCACAGGGACGGTTCCTTTATCTAGATATTTACTTATCTCGACTAAAGACTAGAAGTGAGAAAGAGGGAGTTTTGGTACTTAGTTTTCCTAAAGAATCAACTCAAGCAATCAAACAATGTAACAGAATAGTAAATGTGCAAGGAAAGGTATAAACTGTGTTTTGATTTGGGATAAAAGATATTTCAAGGGTTTCAGACTTCATCTCTGATTTGCCTCTAGTGGTACGGGTCTTACCAAGTTGGTACGGCTAAGCCGCACCTACCTGGTTCGACCAAGCCGAGTGGGGCTTGGTACGGGTAGGCCGCACCACTCTTGTAAGACCCGTATTGATGTACCAATACAGAGCTTACAAGTTCGAGTTGATGCATTTCTTGCTGGTACCTCGTATTAAACTCTTCAGAAAGGTTCAATTGACCATACCTAAGGTTACTAAACCTCAACTCTCGTTTGTTGGTTCAAGATCTAGGTTGTGGAGTCAATTCTTCACCTTCTAGGGTTTCTAAACCTCAACTCTCGTATTTTGGTCCAGATCCTCTAGTTGATTGATTGGAGATCTAAGGTATCCTCTAATCTGTCAATTAGGGGAGAATTCAACCTTTCGGTTTCAATTCGAATAAGTCTACCTAAAGGGATTGGTTTGGTTGAGAGAAGGCAATGGTCACATGACCTTGTTAGGGTTGATCTACCACTATAGGCACACCATATGCAATCATAGAAAGACAAAGCAATCAAGACAAGCAAATACACAATCAATTCAATCAAAAGAGTTCATACAAGATCCAAATCAAGAAAATCAACACAACTCAAGAAAATCCATTTACAAACCCTAGAAACAATGATCTACTACTCACAAGTCATGGATCTGTCCAGAAATACAAGTAAAGAGATAAAGAGAGGCATGATAGAACTAGATCGAAGATCGGATGTGGAGAAGAGGTTGATCCGTCGATTTTTGCCTCTTCCTCTTCCTTCTTCTTCTCTCCTTGCTCCTTTGCTCTCTTTCTCCCTTTCTCTGAGCTCTCAATCTAGAATGGAATGGAATCCCCCGAAAATGGAGAGATCCCTCACTTTAAATAGCCTCTGCCAAGATTTGAATTGTCAGGCGGCATCTATGTACGGCCCGTACCAAAGTGGTATGGCTAGGTCGTACAAGATGGAAGGGAGGCTGGATCGGCTAAGACTGGTAAGGGCCGTACCAAATCTGGTAAAGGGCCATACCAAGTCTAGTAAGGGCCCTACCAAGTCTGGTAAGGGCCGTACCAAGCCTGGTAAGGGCCGCACCAGAGAATCCAAAAACGCCGTTTCTTCGTGTATTTTGCTCCAATCCAGCAGAAAACAATCAAACTCTCAGCAGTACTAAATTCTAAGGATATATCAATGAAATGCATGTAATTTTGACAATTTAGAACGTGAATTTGGTACGAAATCAAGTCAAATATAGGCTAAATATGCGAGGTATCAGCACGTAGCTTCCAATGCTATCCATAGCACCCAGGCCTGACTCATGTGTGTGTGTGTGTGCGCGCGCGTTTCTGTGTGGCTGTAGGGTTTAGGGTTTAGGGTTTAGGGTTTTAGGGTTTAGGGTTTAGGGTTTAGGGTTTAGGGTTTAGGGTTTAGGGTTTAGGGTTTAGGGTTTAGGGTTTAGGGTTTAGGGTTTAGGGTTTAGGGTTTAGGGTTTAGGGTTTAGGGTTTAGGGTTTAGGGTTTAGGGTTTAGGGTTTAGGGTTTAGGGTTTAGGGTTTAGGGTTTAGGGTTTAGGGTTTAGGGGTTTAGGGGTTTAGGGTTTAGGGTTTAGGGTTTAGGGTTTAGGGTTTAGGGTTTAGGGTTTAGGGTTTAGGGTTTAGGGTTTAGGGTTTAGGGTTTAGGGTTTAGGGTTTAGGGTTTAGGGTTTAGGGTTTAGGGTTTAGGGTTTAGGGTTTAGGGTTTAGGGTTTAGGGTTTAGGGTTTAGGGTTTAGGGTTTAGGGTTTAGGGTTTAGGGTTTAGGGTTTAGGGTTTAGGGTTTAGGGTTTAGGGTTTAGGGTTTAGGGTTTAGGGTTTAGGGTTTAGGGTTTAGGGTTTAGGGTTTAGGGTTTAGGGTTTAGGGTTTAGGGTTTAGGGTTTAGGGTTTAGGGTTTAGGGTTTAGGGTTTAGGGTTTAGGGTTTAGGGTTTAGGGTTTAGGGTTTAGGGTTTAGGGTTTAGGGTTTAGGGTTTAGGGTTTAGGGTTTAGGGTTTAGGGTTTAGGGTTTAGGGTTTAGGGTTTAGGGTTTAGGGTTTAGGGTTTAGGGTTTAGGGTTTAGGGTTTAGGGTTTAGGGTTTAGGGTTTAGGGTTTAGGGTTTAGGGTTTAGGGTTTAGGGTTTAGGGTTTAGGGTTTAGGGTTTAGGGTTTAGGGTTTAGGGTTTAGGGTTTAGGGTTTAGGGTTTAGGGTTTAGGGTTTAGGGTTTAGGGTTTAGGGTTTAGGGTTTAGGGTTTAGGGTTTAGGGTTTAGGGTTTAGGGTTTAGGGTTTAGGGTTTAGGGTTTAGGGTTTAGGGTTTAGGGTTTAGGGTTTAGGGTTTAGGGTTTAGGGTTTAGGGTTTAGGGTTTAGGGTTTAGGGTTTAGGGTTTAGGGTTTAGGGTTTAGGGTTTAGGGTTTAGGGTTTAGGGTTTAGGGTTTAGGGTTTAGGGTTTAGGGTTTAGGGTTTAGG